>JAWZYV010012872.1:0-169657 GCA_038373885.1 Cheiracanthium punctorium
GTGATTTACTAAGAAATATTTTGGAAACATTAACGATGCGATAACTTTTCTTGGTATTAGTGCTAAAAAATCTGATGTGTCCAACACATGACTTCCTTGCACGTCCATTAGATCAAAAATATTTTCGACGCACTTCCTCTAAATTTATTTGTTTGAAAGAGATAAAATATCAATAATAGTAAAGGTTTAGCGATTTCTAGCCAAATATTTCGATATCGCCAAGCTGAGTTCAATTTGAAAGATTTCCTTCTGACACTTTATTTGGCGATATTTCACCAAAAGCCGACAAACTTGAGATAGTTTGCGAGATTTTGGGGATAGCCAAAGTAGTCATTGACCACAAGACTTTCAATGAATTGAATGCATCTATACAAATGCTCAATGTATTCAAAGTCATTTCGCTCACCATGTAAATAAATTCTCAGTCGATTGCTGTCAAAAAAAGATATTGAAAACAGTTAGATATTACAAATAGCTCTAAATACAAAGTTAAAAATCTACGGGTTAAAGTTTTAGAGTTATACAATATAGGAAATAATTTTTGGCGCCAAATTTGGCGATATTTCGGCGAAACTCGTCAATGTCGACGACATTTGGCGAGATTTTAAGCATAAACCAAACAATGACAGATTATCGCCAAATTTGGCGATATTTCGCCAAAACTCGCCAAGAACGATGACAAATGGCGATACTTTGGGCATGGACCAAATGACTGACTATCGCCAAATTTGGCGATATTTCGCCAAAACTCGCCAAGGTCGAGGACAGACGGCGAGATTTTGGGCATGTACCAAACAATGACTGTCTACAGTTGTATTATAATGAGATGTCCATAGACATTAAGGTACTGAAATTCTTTTCGGTGGTCCTGTAAATAAACTCTCCAGTAGATTGGAACCAAAAATCGAGATGCACAACTAGATGTTACAACATTCTTATATATGAAATTTCATAATAGTTTTTGAGATTTGAGAGTTAAATATGCACACACGTACACCAAAGGTCGCCAAGCTTGGCGACTTTTGGCATAGTTCTTGAGGGAGGCACGTGACCGTGGTCGGACTATTACCTAACTTATGTGGTAGGACGGTATTGTGCTTGAAATGGATGAATGCCCCTAAAATTGCTATTGACCGTAATGTATTGGAAATCTTTTGAGTGTTCCTGTAGCAGAACTATAAATGATAAAGACACTTTTTTTAATGGAGAAATTCATTTTCTAACTCTTTACAGCATATATCACTTCTGAGTCGTTTGAAATATCCCAATACCTCTAAAAAACGCTTTGATGAATTTCGGCCCATAGAGCGTAATGTATTTCGAATCTTTTGGGCGGTCCTGTAGATAAACTATTCAGTCGAATGGAACCGAAAGGGGAGGTGCACAACTAGATGTTACAACAATCCTAAATATAAAGTTTCAACATTTCAACGCCTAACAGTTTTTGAGATATGCGAGTTTAATGAATTTCGGCCCATTGAGTGTAATGTATTTCGAAATGTTTTGGGCAGTCCTGTAGATAAACTATCCAGTCGAATGGAACCAAAAGGGGAGGTGCACAACTAGATGTTACAACTATCCAAAATATGAAGTTTCGACATTCTACGCCTAATAGCTTTTGAGTTAGGCGAGTTTAATGGAATTTCGGCCCATAGAGCGTAATGTATTTCGAATCTTTTGGGCGGTCCTGTACATAAACTATCCATTCGATTGCCACCAAAGTGGAGGTGCACAACTAGATCATAGAACAAATCCTAAATATCAAATCTCAACATTCTACGACCAATAGTTTTTGAGATATGCGAGTTACATACATACGTACGTACGTACGTACGTACAGACGGCATGGAAAAACTGGCCACAGTAGACTCGCCACTGGTCAAAATGAGTTGCAGACGCGTTAATATGATCGTGCATGCTAGCCTACGATGAGATGCATCGAAAAAAAAATTTAAATTAAATTTAGAGGTAGTCAAAATCGGTTTTTATGTCGAAATTTGGCCCCCAAAATTTTTCGGGATCACATTACTTCCTTATACTACGTACAAGGAAGTAATAAAGTCAAGTAAATGAATTGGCATACATGGCTTTATTCAGTAGTTATATTAAGAAATGTTATGGCATCATACTAAAAAATGTGATGGAATCCTTGTTTCCTAGAGATTTCTTAGTAATCAACTGATTAAAAATTTTTTTTTTTTTTAGTGTACGGTTGCGTTATTTAATACGTATCCTTGGTTACAATAATAACAATGGTATAAAACAGAAAATGGCTAAAATGTGCTTTAGCCCACTGCATGGAGACTTTTTACTTCCTTGTACGTAGTATAAGGAAGTAATGTGATCCCGAAAAATTTTGGGGGCCAAATTTCGACAAAAAAACCGATTTTGACTACCTCTAAATTTAATTTTAAAATTTTTTTCGATGCATCCTATCGTAGGCTAGCATGCACGATCATATTAACGCGTCTGCAACTCATTTTGACCAGCGGCGAGTCTGCTGTGGCCAGTTTTTCCATGCCGTCTGTACGTACGTACGTATGTACGTACGTACGTACGTATGTATGTAACTCGCATATCTCAAAAACTATTGGTCGTAGAATGTTGAGATTTGATATTTAGGGCTGTTCTATGATCTAGTTGTGCACCTCCCCTTTTGGTGGCAATCGAATGGATAGTTTATGTACAGGACCGCCCAAAAGATTCGAAATACATTACGCTCTATGGGCCGAAATTCATTAAAATCGCCTAACTCGAAAGCTATTAGGCGTAGAATGTCGAAACTTCATATTTTGGATAGTTGTAACATCTAGTTGTGCACCTCTCCTTTTGGTTCCATTCGACTGGATAGTTTATCTACAGGACTGCCCAAAACATTCGAAATACATTACGCTCAATGGGCCGAAACTCATTAAACTCGCATATCTCAAAAACTATTAGGCGTAGAATGTTGAAACTTTATATTTAGGATTGCTGTAACATCTAGTTGTGCACCTCCCCTTTCGATTCCATTCGACTGGATAGTTTATCTACAGAACCGCCCAAAAGATTCGAAATACATTACGCTCTATGGGCTGAAATTCATCAAAGCGTTTTCTAGAGGTATTGGGCTATTTCAAACGACTCAGAAGTGATGTATGCTGTAAAGAGTTAGAAAATGAATTTCTCCATTAAAAAAAGTGTCTTTATCATTTATAGTTCTGCTACAGGAACACTCAAAAGATTTCCAATACATTACGGTCAATGGCAATTTTAGGGGCATTCATCCATTTCAAGCACAATACCGTCCTACAACATAAGTTAGGTAATGGTCCGACCACGGTCACGTGCCTCCCTCAAGAACTATGCCAAAAGTCGCCAAGCTTGGCGACTTTTGGTGTACGTGTGTGCATATTTAACTCTCAAATCTCAAAAACTATTATGAAATTTCATATATAAGAATGTTGTAACATCTAGTTGTGTATCTCGATTTTTGGTTCCAATCTACTGGAGAGTTTATTTACAGGACCACCGAAAAGAATTTTAGTACTTTAATGTCTATGGACATCTTCAATATAATACAACTGTAGACAGTCATTGTTTGGTACATGCCCAAAATCTCGTCGTCTGTCCTCGACCTTGGCGAGTTTTGGCGAAATATCGCCAAATTTGGCGATAGTCAGTCATTTGGTCCATGCCCGAAGTATCGCCATTTGTCATCGTTCTTGGCGAGTTTTGGCGAAATATCGCCAAATTTGGCGATAATCTGTCATTGTTAGGTTCATGCTTAAAATCTCGCCAAATGTCGTCGACATTGACGAGTTTCGCCGAAATATCGCCAAATTTGGCGCCAAAAATTATTTCGTATTTTGTATAACACTAAAACTTTAACCCGTAGATTTTTGAACTTTTGTATTTAGAACTATTGTAATATCTAACTGTTTTCCATATCTTTTTTGACAGCAGTCGACTGAGAATTTATTTACAGGGTGAGCCAAATGACTTTAAATACATTGAGGTGTATGGATGCATTCAATTCATTGAAAGTCTGTGGTCAATGACTACTTTGGCTATCCCCAAAATCTCGCAGACTATCTCAAGTTTGTCGGCTTTTGGTGAAATATCGCCAAATAAATGTCAGAAGGAAATATTTCAAATTGAACTCAGCTTGGCGATATCGAAATATTTGGCTAGAAATCGCTAAACCTTACTATTATTGATATTTTATCTCTTTCAAACAAATAAGTTTAGAGGAAGTGCGTCGAAAATATTTTTGATCTAATGGACGTGCAAGGAAGTCATGTGTTGGACACATCAGATTTTTTTCTTTTTATGTGCGATAAACGTGACAAGTATTGTAAATTCGATATTTTAAAGCTTTGAAAAGATGCGAAGGATCTTTCATTTTGGCGTGTGCATTGTTGTTTTGTAATTTAACTACTGCGTGACACACGTAACCAGTAACAAATATGCTTGCTTCATTTGACGTCATTGAACTGTTAACTTGGATTTTTGCTCATGTGTTATTGTTATTACGCTAATGTTTAATCTAATTGTTGGCATGCGCAGCGTAGAAATATCGTCGATTTTGGTACCGCATGCATTAGTGTTTTATATAAGTAGAATACCCAAATCGAATTTCATGGTCTTCTGGGAACGTGCGGAAACTTTTAGCATTCGAACTATTTCGTTCTCTGGGAACATCCCGAAAAAATCGTTGTGTCAGAGAAAAAAAAAAAAAATCCCTCATAGTTGTGACATCAATACGAAGTCATTTCCACGTTTCCACCTGCAACAGATAATTTTGTCAGGCAAATGATTAACTTTTTTTACTCTCGGACATAAAATATAGAATGATCAAGTAGAATGATGTACCGTAGTAGATCGCGTAGATCGATGAAACGAAAAATCGCTTTAAAATGAGGGAACGGGTGTATTTTCAGATTTTTAAAGTAGAGCAGATTGTTTTCTATATTTTTTTGCATAATTTTGAAAAATTTCAAGCGGATCGTACAAACGGTGTAGATGATATTAGGCCTTTTGTGCCTAACTTTGTAATCTTTTTGCAGTAATGGCAGAAAATTTATCTCAGAGCATTGTTAGAGAGTCAGGGATCAGTGTAACTGGATGATATGCTTTAAAGAATAACTTCCCATAGAGCGCTATGTATTGGGAATATTTTGAGTGCTTCTGTTGGAAACTATAAATGCTACGTAGACGGTTTTCAATAGGGTACATGGTACATTAGATAAGAATAACGTATATAAATTTCGTAGAAATCGATGCATGTTTACGAGAGCTAGGGTACGGACGGACGGATGGACAGAGAGACAAAACCGAAATCATAAAAACTTTTCAACCTTGTTGGAAAGTGTTAAAAACCAGAGTGTTTTAAAAAGAAATGTTCGGAAGTCAGTCACTTTGGCCCCTTGCTCTTTCTCTAGTCGCCTGTCTGTCCTTTCTGACAGTCCTGAAAATTCCCTCGCCCGCCCGTACCTGTCATCGGGTGTGGAAAAACAAGTGTCCAAAATTCAAAATGACAGAATATTGACAGGAAGAGGTTGCTTGTTTTATTTCCCTTTTTTCTTTCCAGGCACCCACTCGAGCAAATCCAGCATAGAATCCGACCACTGCGCCGACGAGCCTTGCTTGTCCTTCGAGACGAACTTCGATAGCTACACGCACGGTATCGATATCCATCAAGTGAACATATCAGGTAATTTCGTGTCACTTCTGTTTTCTTTTATTTCGAACGCATCTGACGAAATGTTTGTTGCTGGTGGTGGTCTTGTGTGGAATGTCACGGCGGATCAGTATAGAGAAAGAAGACACACTTCCCGGTGGAATCGGATTAATGACCTTGTGTCTGAGGCAATGGCGTAGCCAAGAGGGGGGAAAGGGGTCACAACCCCCCATGAGCGATTTTTTTGCCATACAAAATGTATATTCTTCACTCCTTCATCATCTACACGTATAGATATGTGAGTTGCACTAGTCGTAACCCCCACCCATGAAAAATTTCTAGCTATGCCACTGGTCAGAGGTGTTTCGGTAAAGTTGTAGAATCAGTTTCCAAGTAAACGTAAATGAAGTAAGCATACAACAGATGAAGAATACAATGGATTATCAGAAAAACTGCCCTCTTTCTTATTTGAAAGTTCCAGTTTTGATAATCCCCCTCTAGACCCGCCGAGAGGGGAGGGAGACAGGAAGGGCAATTGTTCCCCAGCTTAAGGGGTGTGATGTACAGTTCATCACATATTTTTAATTCTGATTTTCCTTTCCCCATTTTAAATTTAATAGACTCTGTCATTTTGAAATTCCCATCTATTCGTTAAGCTATTTTAATTTCGTTTTTTAAATTACACTGCTGGCCATCGTAAATGCAACACCCTGAAGGAAGCATGCAAATAATATGAAATTTACAACATGCATTAGCTGAGGTGAGATATGCAAATGATTAGAATTTCAGCGCAGACGCACATCAAGCGCGCCTGTGGCGCCACCTCAAAGCGCTATTTAAGGCTTGGAGATTTCGACGGTTTCAAGTACAGCAATTGTGTTTTTCTTGCTTTTTTTTCAAAAAAACGATAAATTATGCCTCATAGGAAACAACGATCATCTTTTGATCAAGTATCCGAGTTTGACAGAGGAAGGATAGTGGCATACCGAGATTGTGGGTTATCTTTCAGGGAAATCGGTCGTCGTATTGGACGAAACCAAACAACTGTGATGCGGATATGTGATCGTTGGGTGCAGGAGGGTACGACGGACAGACGTGATCGACCGCATCGACCTCAGTGCACCACGTCACGTGATGACAGGCAGATTGTACGCATGGCAGTGACGGACCGCTCAGTCACATCACGAACCATATCACAGCAGATTCAGTCTGTAACGCATCATCCAGTGTCTGCGCGAACCATTCGACGTCGTTTACAGCAGAATGGTCTGTCCGCAAGACGTCCGTTGCTTTGTCTACCTCTGACGCGGAACCACAGACGTCTCCGCCGCCAATGGTGCGATGAAAGAAGGATGTGGACGACAGAATGGAATGAAATTCTCTTTACTGACGAGTCACGCTTCTGTATGCAACACCACGACGGTCGGATTCGAGTCTGGAGACACCGTGGAGAGAGGATGCTGAACAGCTGCATTATGCACCGTCACACTGGTCCTGCACCGGGTATTATGGTATGGGGCGGTATCGGATATCTCTCTCGCACTCCTCTAGTACGCATTGCCGGTACTTTAACCAGCCAGCGCTACATCTCCGAGGTGTTGGAGCCAGTTGTCCTTTCTTACCTTCAGGGCTTGCCAACAGCCATATTTCAGCAGGATAATGCACGGCCACACGTGGCACGCATTGTCCAAGGGTTCTTCGTCAATCACCAGATTGAATTGCTTCCCTGGCCGGCGCGCTCTCCGGATCTTTCGCCGATAGAAAACATGTGGTCCATGGTTGCTCAACGACTGACCCAGAGTTCATCCCCAGCTGTCACACCAGATCAACTTTGGCAACGTGTGGAAGCTGCTTGGTCTGCTGTACCCCAAGAACACATTCAAAGTCTCTTTGAATCAATGCCGAGGCGTGTGGCAGCTGTGATCTCCAACAACGGCGGCTACTCTGGGTACTGATTTTGGCAGGAACCACGCTTCATAGAATGCTGTAAATTTAATCATTTGTTACTTGGTCAACATGTTATCTACACAATAAATTTTGTTGTGATATCTCTTGTTTTTCTTGGTGTTGCAATTTGGGTGGCCAGCAGTGTACTTTGACTTTTACCGTTAAAATATTATGTCTTCCAATCGCCCTCATGTCTTGCGTATTCTTTCCCCCACCGGGCTTCTGTAAATTTTCTTGTGTTACAAGTTCTCATTATCTCTCCCCTGGTGGCGAGCCCACATTTAAATTTTGTTACTGATGCGTTATCCCTAAGAGGCATCTCACTTTTTCATTTTATTGGTGATCGTTCTTTCTTGCTCTTAGCTCTATCGCCAAGTTGGCTTTATGTAATTGCACTTCTTTCTGGACCACTTTGTTGCCTCCGCCAGTAAAGGCACGCATGATCTTGATTAATTACCACTCACCGTTATAAGAGAATTTTATTATTTTAAATAAAACTACTTGAAATCTATCCTAATTGTTTGTTCATTTGAAGTGCTACGATACAATTTGGCATTCGATGTTATTTATATTTCATTAGAATTTAACAAGATTCATGGAATACAAGGCAATTGCATATGTAATGTATACTAGCTATGCCACCGCATGAGTTCTGCTAAAAATTTATTTTTGCCGCTCAACTCCGTTATAATTCTTCGACCGTAAATGTGCCCTTCTGCTACGGCTGGTAGCTACTATGCTTTGAGCGTCCTATGGATCCGGGTTGCTTCGCCTTTTTTATTTTTTGGGTTGCGTTGATGTCGTCGTCGAGGCCTTTCCTCCCAGCCCTGCGCCCTCTTTGTGACTGCCAAACGACTGCAGCGCCAGTGAAGGGGCTGGTGCACCTACTGCTCACTGAGTACGGCTAGGGTTGCCAGGTCACCAAACCAAATAGCCGGACAGACCAGCCAGTTTGGCCGGACATTTGGGTAAAAAGGCCGGACAGCCTACAATATTGAGGATTTTGTCTAGCAGTATTAATAGGTACGACAAAAAAATTGTATTTAAAATCAAGCTTTTTTTATTACCGTAATTTATGGAAGAAACGCCGCAGCCGCGATCGTTGGTGGTGGTGGGGGGGGGGGTGATCGTGGTCAGAAGAAGTCAATGCCAGATAAAATTCAATGTTTTCTAAAATAATTTCTTAATTAACAAAAAATAAATAAATAAAAAATATGTTGCATTACTTATTAGACCTAATTTATTAAAAAAGCTATTAAGTTGATCGGATATATTTCGGGAGAAATTGGATAAACGGTAAAAAAATCTCCTTTTTTCTCGCCCTTCCCATAGAATGTTTTAAAGTATTTGCCACTATTTTACGAAGCTTACGATTTCTATTTTCAAATAATCAGATATCAATGTTTATATTCACAAAGAGAATTTATAGAAATAAAAAAATAACTTCTAAAAACCTTCTTGCATCCACACGAAGTTCGGACAGACTACCAGGCGCCATTAAAATGAAAACAGCAATCGATATGTGAGAAGAGGCTCCAGTTAAAAGTAAACCTTTTCCCCCCCGCGGATGGCCAGCTGTTGATTACGTAATGAGCTTGCTTCAGCAAATTGTTGTTTTAAACTGAATGTTGTGTAACAACTCTTGATGGTATTTATTTATTATTTTTGATATTTATAACATTGGGATTTATTTTAAAAGCACTCAGCATTTCTTGAGCATACCAATTAGTTGGCAGTGTTTATTCCATAGAGTGCACAGTGCGCAAAGCCGCACGGTGAAAAAAAAATAACTTTCAGATTAACTTTATTTATTTATTTATTTATTTTTCGGGGGGGGAGGGTTAAACTCGCACCGTGCGCAACATAGACTAATTTTGGCTGAAATTCAGTATTTTAAGAACAATAGAGGTTCATGTGAAAAACGGGTGTATTTAATAGAGGGTAGTGCACTTTCGCGGTATTTTACAGAACTTTAACCCTTCAAAATATATATTCAAAACTTCATTAAAATTTAATTATAGTTCTAAAATGTAGATGTAAAAGATTTACTTCTACTTTTTTTTCTTCTTACTTAATTGAGGAGACATCGGTTGGATGTATGAAGCCATCCACTTCAGAGCACGGGGCATGGACCCATCTCAGGGTGCTCTGACTTTCTCCAAAACTGGATCAAAGATCAAACCTCTTTTCTATGGGGGTAGGTTCGCATTCTGATTCGCTACGCTGTGAT
The DNA here is from genome assembly GCA_038373885.1 of Cheiracanthium punctorium. Classification (NCBI taxonomy): domain Eukaryota; kingdom Metazoa; phylum Arthropoda; class Arachnida; order Araneae; family Cheiracanthiidae; genus Cheiracanthium; species Cheiracanthium punctorium. The sequence goes on from JAWZYV010012872.1 coordinate 9,840, forward strand.
CTGTGCACGCTAAAGAGTACGTGTCGGTGGTGGCGCCATCTTTTGAGAAAATTATCACTAAACGAATTTTTCGATTTTTCGTTGAAGATCGGCTAAAAAAAATTAAAAATATTGTAAACGCCGCACCCGGTAGAAACTCCGCACTTACTATTTTTTAACTTTTAAACTCATAAACGCCGCGGCGTTTCTTCCATAAATTACGGTATTACCATGAATCTTGTTAAATTCTAATGAAATATAAATAACATCGAACGCCAAATCAGTTCAAGTACTTTATTACTAATCAGCCAAAGTCACCAGTAAAAAGCCTAACAAAAGCCGGAAACCGTTAAGTTTGGCCAGACACGCAATCAAAAAGCCTAACTATGTCCGGCTTTATCCGGACGCCTGGCAACGCTAAGTACGGCTCAGACGGCTTGAGGAAGCAAAAGCGTGAGAGCGAAGATTTCTATCCATGCTGTAATGTTTTTATTTTCTACTTTTTTTAAGCATTACATATGATCTGCGTTATATAAGTAAAATAAAATATAATAATCTATAGAAAACCAAGTCATATTGGCATCTCTCATAGTCACAACAATGTGACAACCGATCACTATATTTTACTCGTAACTTATTCTCCCTGTGTCTTCTCTCCTACTCAACAGGCGTTGGGGACTTGAGCCTATGGGAGTTCTCAGGCCACGAGCCATACTACCTGGTGTACGACAGGTTCCTGGGCAACTGCCATTGCATCCACGCCATCGTGTTCTCCCTCAACGAGACGTTCGACGTGCAGATGCAACAAGTCATGTTTTGGCTGTCGTTCCTGCAGGCAAGAATGCCGCCTCAAGAACCTCTTGGTAAGGAAAAAAAAAACTGGTTGTCTCTTCTCTCGAAACTGTCGCTGGATATATTAATGTGGGATTACTGATCGAATATAGTTGGAAGATATCTCTCTATACTAAAAAAAAGTAATGGCCGCTGTCAGAGCTTCTTGGGCTATCTTCTCCTAAACCGTGGGGATTTGAATTTCGAGAAACATGTTCCCAAATGTGGAAAACTCGGAGGAACCTGATAAGGTGACTTAAATTTCGAAAATCGAATTATTTTTGAAGATATTAATAAAAAACTGAAAAAATAAAACATAATGGTTGCCAGATTTGCCATAAAATCATTCATTCCTTTGAAACAAAGCAATTCCAAGTATGTAGAATCCCGTGAAATTGCCAAACATGAAGTAGAATTACACCCATTTTACGCCAAATTAAAAAGTATATGAAATAAGTAACTCAAAATGTGTTATACACAAAGTTGACAATTTTCAAATAGTAAGTTCGCTTAGACAACAGGAGTTTAGAATTACCGATTATTCGTTTTTCCAAAACAGAATAACTAATATCTTGAAAATGAAAAATAATTAAAATGCAGATTATTTTAAAGCCAGTTCGGTCCAGATGGATTATTTGCTATCAGTAGAAATATTTGGCGGCGTTAACTATGCCATTATAGCAGTTATACTACTCTTTGGATATTTGCCAGCGCCACGAGATGGTATAATTCGTGGTGCTAAGTACGCCAATCTGCAAAGGATTATGTAAATGAAAATATGGATAACGGTTTTCCGGTAACCTTAAATGAACAGTAATTATAGGTTGTGAGCATGTGTAAATCGCCAAATAATGAAAAGTCGCCATGGGTGGCAAGCTATCCTACCTGTTCCGTAGTTTTTATCAAAGAAAACATATGACTAACAACTACTGTTTTCTTAGAGCTAATTATTAGCTATACATATACGCAAGTCGCCAAATTATGAAAATTCTCCATAATTGGCTAATACGCAAGGCGTCCCATGGGTTTCACATAATTAGAAATAGTGCGAGGTTTAAATTTTTATGTTCCAAGCAACATGCAAGAACCAAGCAATGTGTAGCTCGGTAAAATTCTATCTTATCCAACCTTTGGGTTTTGTATGTTGAAATTATGTCTTTTTTACGAATAAGTCTTTTTAGGGACCGAATGCCTCATACGGAATGCGAGCGTAGCGAGTCTAGGGGCTTTGGTCCCTAGTTTTCTAAAAAAAAATTATCTGTTTGAAATATTTTAGAAGAAAATGTGGGAGGAGTCATCAAATGGGTGACTTTTAAAAGGAGCTGGCCCCTAGTAGAAGGAAGAAGAAATTATCCTATTTCTTCTCTATGTGCTACGTAGATGCAGCTGCATCATAATATTGTAAGACAAATCCGTGACATTTTGAAAGTCTTATCCTAGAGCTACTTTATTCCTTGCCGAATCATACTCTTCTATATTTGTTCCCATTCTGTATCATTACGCGTGTGTTGTTCTATTTGCGCTTGTATTCTATCGGAATTTTAAATCAAAACTGTAAAATAAAAAAACTGCAAAAATGGGTGATTGTACTATTTCAAATTGTTCCTGTAGTTCCAGAGAAGGTTTCAGGATTTATTGCTTAGAAAGGCACAAATGGATTAAAAACGAGTGGCGGCTCGTGGGATACAGCAAGTACAGCCGGGCTGCACTTGAAATTATCAACACATACTTTAAAATAATTTATTCTACTAACTTTCTTAAACTCAGATTAGACTTATGGAATTTCTATGATAAATTTCAAAAAAATCTAAAACAAAAAACAACGTGTTGTAGTAACTGCCGGATCGCTCATTCAGAAAAAAGCCCTTTAATCTTCCTGCAATTCAACTGTGAGTCTTGGTACAGCCGAGGCCTTCGAGACAGGAGAAAGAATCTTTCTCCTCTCTCGGAGGTCTCGGTACAGCCCTCATAGCCGATCAAGAAATTGGCAGCACCGTTGCCATGGCAACGAGTTTGTAAGCAGTCTTTCCGGCATAGGGAGTTAGTAGCTAAGTATAGCTGATGGAAGATTTTCAAACGACGGCTGCAGTGAATTCGACTGACTGATTGGCTCGAGAAGTGAGGGAGGGGTACGGAGAATATATGTTCGGAAAACTCTCGACTTTATATTGCTGAATTTATCAAGAAGGTAAGCCTGGATAGACGCTTATAAATGGACAATTACCCATCAAATCAGTATTGTTTTTAAGTAAGCAAGAACTGGCATTTGGAGGACATGGCGAGCGAGAAAATTCTTTAAAAATGGGAAATTTTAAAGAGCTTTTAAAATTATTGATATCTAAATTAAAACGCCTTTTTATGAGGACATCACTGACCGATTCGCACGTTTAAAAGAAAGGAGGATTAATTTGACTTATAAAAAATAAGTAAGTTTTCTTTTTTTTTTTTTTCTTTCCTTCTGAAGTTATCGTTACAAAAGAAAATTCTAAGGAAACTTCGAATCAGACACGGATTAATGCAATTTTGAGGATAAGAGCGGCTGGTTGAAATTTATGTAACTTTTATGGAAGTAAAATAGGATCTCTTGCATTTTTTATGTAATTTCTTTTTCCTCGGTGAGGGCTTAATCCGCCAGTTTTCGAATTCAGTAACAAAGATTTTCCATTCCTGTGGGGTGGAAGGGGGGGGGAGAGCTTATATGCTTCCGGCTGCACCAACAGTTTTGACCACGGGCCGCCACTGTTAAAAACTGCTGAACTATGAGTACTACTTACAGTCTCGTAATCTCATCTGCACTGTCCGCCAGTTTCCATTCACTGGGAAACAAACATGACGGTAATAGGCGAGCTCGGTTTCTGCTGTCCTTAGAGTGATGTACGCTGATGGAGCTACGTCATGATATTTCCGGACAAATCTGTAACGCTCTTAGAGCTTCAGCCTCGTAAGCGTTCTTATCATCATCGTATATATTAATACGCTAAGGTTAAGATGTTTGCCTCCCTTTTTAGAAAAAACCTCACAACTACTCTACATAAATTTTATATCATTTTATAGAGAATTGCTTGCTTTAACGGCATCAACAACTAAAAAATTTGTTATTGCTTTTGTTTTTGTAAATTAATGGGTGGAATGCAGAAAGTTTTGCCCATGCCAAATGACGGCGATAACGCACCATTTCTAGCAACCGTTATCGTTTTTCTTCGTAATGAAGAGAAACGTCATAGCTGTTGAGTATTGCGATTTGCGAAAAAAACTTGCGTGAAGAGGTGATATTCTAAGAGTTACGAAGTAGTGGTTTTTGTACATTTAGCATTAGTTTAAAAATAGAAATTCACAGTTAGTGCACGGCCAACGCGCATATGAAATATGACGTCATTGCGGAATTCGTGTGTTACGCTTTGCAAGTGAAATCGCTCGTGAATGTAGAACCGCTCGCTAGATGGGTGCAAGAGTTTTGTTTGTTGCGATTTGCGATTGATTTCGTTACACAAGAATCCGGTCAGCTTGTAAAGAATAAATAAAATGAAAAAAATTTGTAATTTTGAAAAGTATTTTGTAATTTTGCAAAGTAATATCACACTTATTTAGTGCGAATTATTCGCACGGGTACCGCTAGTTTACATTTTAATCCTTCTGAAATTTCGTGAAGTGATGGCCATGAGAGAATAACAGTGTCGATTGCTATCTATAGCTAATTCGAGCTAATCGATTGCAAAATAGTCATTCGAATTCAGCTCAGAGCATTCGAATTACACATGACATTCGAAATATCTAATAGTACTCTAGCAAAAATCGCGGCATTTGTTTTCGAATAGTTTTCTAGCGGTGGTAGTTTTCGAGTAGTATTCAAATATTAGTGGATTAGATATTACTAGTAGTGTGGGAACAAAAATCACCAATAATATTCGAATAGTATCAAATGAAAATCGCTAACATTATTCGAAAATAAATCGTAAGCAGTATTTGAGTAATCAAAAATCGCCAATATTCACTATTCGATGTTATTTCTATTCTAATTTCGGAAGTCGATCCTAGAGTTTCATTCGAACGATATTTTGCGTAACTTGTGGATGCGTCCTTAGCGAAAGCGTTGGAATCGTAGATGCCTCTCGAAAATACAGGTGGTTGTCAGACTTCACATTTTTTGTCTCGACATGGCTAACAACGTTCTCTTCTCCATTTCCAGGTCACTGCGGCAAGAGCACGGCGTCCGCAAGGGTGGTACTGGTGGCGACCCACGCGGATACCGCTAACTGCCAGCGCAACGGCGTGAGTGGCGAGTACGTGAGCACGGAAGCCGACGCCGTCTTGGAGGCGGCCCGGATAAGGTTCGGACACGTGTTCGACGTGCACGATTCTGTGTACGTGGTGGACGCACACGTCGTCGGCTCCCAGTCCATGAAGTCGCTCAAGCAGTACGTGTGTAACGCCAAGAACCAAATCACGCAGGTGAGCAGCAAAAAATATGTATAGGTTTGTTTTATTCCTTGGGAACTTCCAGAAATTACTTAAAGCTTGAAGATACTGGTTTTGGGAGACGAGGCATGCCTATTTTTCTTCTCGCATCTATACCTACTGGAAAAGGTAGAAGAGGTTCAGCCAAATTCAACACTTTATGACTGATAGGTAGAGAAGCGTCAACAACACTACTCTCTATCATAGGCTCCGTTCGCAGACCACTAGCCAATTGGCCTCGTGAAACGAGTTTTCGTGTAAGCTGTTGTTGTTCTCGTGTCCATGAAAAACGATTGCACTGTGCCATTGCCCCCGAAATGCTTGGACTTCTGTATATTGGACCCTAACTTTGAAGATTTTCCAGATGTGGGACCAATTACCTCCTGAAATCGGCACCCTCAGAGATATTATTTGCACATAGAGGACCTTGGAACAACGACTTATTTTACGTGCACCCTTTCCCATTAGTCCCCAGCCGGTCCCACAGCAGTCTAGCTGAGAGAGGAGTTCACCCTCCCAAGCACTGCCCAAGCCGGATGCTGCTTCACTTTCAGTTTTCTTACGGGAAGGGGGTTTAGCGACTACACTACTGCGGGACGTGTAAGCTGTTTGAAATCAAAACTGAGTGTAAAAATAAAATAAAAATTTTGTATAAAAACACACATAAAATGATAATTTGTGTCAGGTAGACTAAGTGTGACGTCTGACCTGATCGATTTTTTTTTTTTTTTCGGTTGAAACAATCGTCCGATCCCATAAGTATAATTTTTTATTAATGACTATGTCATTTTATTTCTCATCCCCTTTATTGAAAATTGTCCGAAAAATGTGTCCCAAAAATGCGACATAAAAGTATGCTACATATATATATTGAGTATTTTACATATATTTAAATACTATTAGATCACAACAGCTTTAATCTATTGTTACAATATTTCGTAAGCTGTAGAATATGCATCACATGTTCTTTTCTATAAATAGGTTGCAATCATAAAAATTTCAACAGCTTAAGAAATTGTTGAGTATTGAATTATTTTTTTTTTTTTATTGTGCATTGTCTTATCCTCCTGAATTCTGTATCCCTCAATAAACATTTATCTACCTAACTGTAACTGTACTCGCGCACGTATTCTTTTTACTTCTTCTATACTTTTTTCCTTCTTGATGTTACCTTGTTATGTGATGTACCTGTTTCTTCCGTTGTAATTTAATAAAGTAAATGTTATGTTAAAATCGCCCGCTTACTATGTTTGTGCCATAACTCCTAACATTTCTAAAAGGTTATGGACACCAGATGGATTAATTTATTTATTTGCGGATTTTTAACGTTCGGTTCAAGGCTGCATCATTCATCCTTAAAATGGCGACTGGAACTCTGCGAATTGAAGCGCTAAATAAAGAAAATTACGAAGCATGGAAACATAAAACATGGACTCATAAAATTAATGATGCATCAAGAATAACTTGTAAAAGGTGTAAACTGGGCTAGCGAATGTGAAAGGGGTTTTAAACTTGTTGCACATGCGAAAACTCAGTTATTTTAAAGTAATTTTTTTTCAACTGGCAGCTATTCAGTTTCAGTTCACATGGCAACAAAAATTGCAAACTTAGTGTCAAATGAAATCTTAAAGCAGAAGCTGCTGTATGCAAAATCCTTCTTTACTTAAAAATTTGTAAAAAATCTCTTAATTTATATCCCCCCCCCTCCCTATTTCTTTTAAAAGAAGGCGAAATAACAACTCCGTCATTTCCCAAAATATGAAAAAGTTATGACGGATAGAATTCAAGATGCAGCAATTTTAAAATGATTTTGTGAAGGCGTTCATCGAAAGTGATCTTTCCTTAAAAAATTACTAAAAGTCTTCAAATTGTGTTATGTAGTCAAAACAAACTGTTTTTTAAAGAAATTATCTCTTCTGCCTGATGATGCAAATATCGATATATTTTATTGCGAGTGTAATTACCGGCGTTATTACGTATTAAGCGAGAAAAAATGCCAAAAATCGCATGAAACATAAAATAAAACATTTGCTGATTCGAATTTCGAAAAAATCGCTTCAAGGTGTGTTAGCCATTAAAACATATCCTGTGAAGCCGTATTCAAAATTTGGTAGGTCTGCGACCATCCGTCTCGGCGCTATGCGATCCAAAGGCGCACGCATAAGAAGGTTGGAGATCACAAACCTACACATCTACATAGCCAGCCATCTACAAACTTTGTTTACTGTATTATAATGCTGATTTTATTAAAGATAATTTATTACTTAATATTATTTTACTCTTTTTAGTCTTGGAATTTTTTCAATCAACATACTTTACAGTTAACAGTTTTTTATGACAGTTCAATTTTAAATATAGATGAGCCGTTTTCGGATTGTTGGAAAAGGATTTACTGTTGAAATGTAATTCTCTCATGAAAACTGTCCACATTTGTTTTTGTTTTTTTCTCCACACTGATAAAATTCTTCAATAAATTTATTTTTACTATGATGTAAGGACAAATTTCATATCTAGAACATTGCATGAAACTTATCCTTCTGACTGCTGAGCTTCTGCCAGCGCCACGCGTTAAATCACAGGAGCACTGAAGCGCAGCTTCAGCTTCAGAAAAATGCTGCTCACGCGAGGTGGAGGTGCACTTGCCGAGATCAGTCTGATACCAGCAGTGATGGCCTTAATGGTTCCTTAACATGCTCCGAGATCAAATCCATGTGCCGGTGGTCTTATGATGGGAGGCCGATACCTGTGCCACCCAGCGAAAAAATTTACATACAAACCTTCGTTATCATCTTTATAATCATGAATCTGAAGCAAGTGAAGACTTAATTTGCTAACAATAAAATTGGTTTTTGTTTCGGTGCAGTGCAAACTCGAGCCTTCCGTTTGATATTCAAACTCATTTAGAAGATTGTAATGCGTTCAGATGGCTTTATATTTGCAGTCTCGAATATATCTTTGCCTTAATCTCTGTATATAAAGAAAGATTACCTGACTGACTGAGTGACGATCACAGCACAGCCAAATCTACCGGAGATACAGACATGAAATTTTATGAGTTTATAGCTTTTATGCCCAAGGCGTCATTTAAGAAGCGATTTTTAAAAATTCGAACCCAGACGGAGGTAGCGGCCCAAAACCTTTTTTTCACGTTTCTCTTCATATCTCAGGGGGGGGGGGGGGGAGAGATAGCGATAAAATTCTTGCTTTAAAATATGACTATCAGAAATACCTAAAATTAACTTCACGGTTTTTTAAAATTCGCACCCAAAATGTTTTTTAACGTTCATTTAACATTTTTCTTCATATCTCAGAGGGAAAAAGAGATATCCGTAAAATTCTTGCTTTAAAATGTAACTAATACCTAAAAGTCAATTTTGGGGTTTTTTACAATTCGCACCCAAACGAGCGTAAGGGGCCAAAACATTCTTTAACGTTCTTTTCAAATTTCCCTTCATATCTCAGATAAAAGAAGACATACCCGTACAATTCTTGCTTTAAATATAATTAACACAAATACCTAAAATCCATTTTCAGAGTTTTTTAGAATTTGAACAAAAACGAGGGTAAGGGTCCAAAACGCTCTTTTCACATTTTCCTTCATATCTCAGAGGAAAAAAGAGATAGCCATAAAATCCAAATTTAAAATGCAACTTAACACAAATACCTAAAAACTATTTTCAGGGTTTTTTACAATTCTTACCCAAATGGGTTTAAGGGTCCAAAACGTTCTTTTCACATTAACCTTCATATGCCAGAGGAAAAAAGATCTACCCGTAAACTTCTTGCTTGAAAGTATGTTGAACACAAATGCTTAAATTTCATTTTTAGGGTTCTGTAGAATGCGCATCAAAACGGGGATAAGGGGGCAACTCATTATTTTCGAATTTTCCACCATATCTCAAAGGGAAATAGAGATAGCCATAAAATTCTTGATTTAGAATATACCGAACTCGAATACCTACGAATCATTTTCAAGGTGTTTTAGAATTCGCACCAAAACGTTCTTTCACGTTCTTTACACGTTTCCTTTTATATAACAGAGGAAGAAGAGATAGTCTAAATTTCTTGCTTTAAAATATAGCTCAAATACCTAAAAGTCATTTTCATGGTTTTATGGAATTCACACCCGAACGGGGGTAAGGGGTCGAAACGTTCTTTAACGTTCTTCTCAGATTTTCCTTCATATTTCAAGAGGAAAATAGAGAAGACCGTAAAACTCTTGCTTTAAAATCCAAATAAAAGCAATACCTAAAAACCGTTTTCAGGGGTTTTTTTTAAATTCGCACCCAAACGGTGGTAAGGATTTAAAACATTCTTTTCACGTTTTCCTTCCTATCTCAGAGGAAAAAAGACACAGCCGTAAAATTCCTGCTTTAAAATATAACTAACAAATACCCAAAAGTGATTTTCATGGGGTTTTTTTGTTTTTTGATTTTTTTTTGCAATTCGCGGCCAAACGTTCTTTTCACATTTCCCTTCATATCTCAAAGTAAAAGAGAGAAATCCATGAAATTCTTGCTTTAAAATGCAACTAACAGCAGTACCTAAAAATCAATTTCGGGGTTTTGAATTTGAATTTCACAGGTTTGCCGGCTTGGTCGGCTGAGCTGACCTTCAAGGCTTCAGCATCAATCTGCGGAGTTTATTGGGGAAAAAGAAAAAAAAAAGTGTTTATACAAAACATTGTTGAGAAGACCGGGCACAGGGATTTCACTCGCAGGGGCCTGTGCCATATAGTGTCCCACATAAATTACAAGGCATCTTCATGTTATGCGGGACAGGAGGTCCTGCATTGATGTTTTCATCTATTTGCGAGATGACCTCCGTGACTATGCCGCTGCTAGGCTGTTAGTTGGGCTATGTTTTTTAAAACTCACACCCAAACGATGGTTAGGGTCTAAAACGTTCTTTTCACGTTTTCCTTCATATCTCAGAGGAAAAAAGAGATAGCCGTAAAGTTCTTGCTTTAAAATATAACAGACAGATATACCGAAAATCATTTTCAGGTGCTTTATAGAATACGTGTCCAAGCTGGTGTGAGAGACCAAAACGTTATTTTCATATTTGTCATCATATAAGGGGTGGCGAACCAATGGCAATTTCATGCGACACAATATTTTGGGCACTCCTTCGATCGAAACGGTTTGCATTTTAATTAAAAATTGCAAAGTTCGCTATGAAGTATCACGATCGAACGGTCACTATTTCAAAATTATTTGACGGCACGTCTATGGCTTCATTAAACATTTCTTTAGAAAAAATGCACGTTGATTCATAAAGGTTCGCCACCCCTGTCATATATCGAAGGAAAATGAAGATACCCATAAAAATCTTGCATTAGAAAGTATCGAACACAAAATCATAACAATCTTTTGAAAGGTTCTTAAAAATGGACCTCAATACGTTGTGGTTTTACAAAGACTGTTTTTCACATATTTTTTAGTTCTAGAGTGCTGTTAATTTCAGACAAAGATTTTTGTCTACCTGGTGAAAGGGGGAATAACTTTTCAAGGATTGCCAGATGAAATGTGTAAAGTGTCCAAGGTTTACCGTTTTTGGTGATTTATCGCATGTTTGCTTAAAAAATTAGTCCCCATAACTGAACCCACCTTATCAATATCTTACATATTTGTCAAGAAATTGCATAACCCTACTGTCTACTTAATTGGAATATTCATGTCTCTATTCGTCTAAGTAAAGGTAAAGTATAGTTAGAATATGCCTGGCGAGGACTTTAAAGCAGTTTTAGTAGACGATTTTAATGTAGATTTCAAATGTGAAGAAATATTTTATGGAACAATAAAACAAATACGGCATACTCGCGGATTATCATGCGCATTCCATACAGTATTTTAAAAAATCAAGTATAGTTAGAATATGCCTAAAGAATACTATAAAACAGTTTTTGTAGGTGATTAAATCTATAATCAAAGTGTATTCAATATTTATATACTTATTTTTCATTTGTATTAGTTTAACAATATCCATTCCGTGCGAAGAACAGGTACTTCAGCTACTAAATACATGTATATGTATGGAATAAATATACAAATTGAAAGTTAAGGCAGGTCTCAACTTTTAGCGGAAGGAGAAATTTAGTCAAAGATAATGCTTCGTCTGTTGTTAGTTGCTTTATACACTTATTATTCATACTGTCTCGTGACGCAATGAATTTTGGTAACATTTAAATACAGTAGACCTCCCATAACACGGTAGATACGTTTCGTGCTATAGGAATCCGTGTTGTACGGGACGAGAGCTATATTCCATCTAGAGTGCGAACTGTGCGATTTAATCGCTGCTAAACTTGTTTACACTCCTTAGAAAGACAATGAAGCTTGGTATTGCCATTCAAAAGTTATATTAATTAGAACTAAAGCGTAATAAAATTAGAACATCTGTTTCCTTTTACCGTGCAGCACGAGTCTCTTTCAACGTGTTATAGGAATACGATTCCAATTTTTTTGTCATGTTCTACTAATCCGTGTTGTATGCTACTACTCGAATCCGTGTCGTGCTACTGCTCGAATAATATTTGTCCAAGACCCCGAGATTTTTACCATTTTTTGCGGTACTTGAGACTGGATTATAAAATGCTTTTTCCTTTAAATACAGTGTAACCGCGCCTTTCTTTTTTTTCTTTAAGTGAAAACGTCTTTAGGCGCGTTGGGCACTTTTGAAATGGAAAAACGCATTGAATTGGCGTGACCGTCACGCTGTGGGAGAAAAAGTGAATTGTGACGTCATTGAAATTTAGAGCTGCTATCATACGTAAGAAATTTCACTTACTTTTAAAATGCGTCCTTTTTGCTTCCGCGACTGGTACCGAACTGCAGACCCTCGGAGTGGAAGGCGAACGTTCTAACCACCAGACTGTTTCGACTCGGTATAAAATCACTAAAATTTGAAGTGATTGATGTTTCAATTTTGCAAAGATAACTTTAATGTATCTCTTTATTCTAAAAAAAGTAACGACCGCCGCTGTCAGAAGCTTATTCTGCTATCTCCTCTGAAAGTTTTGACGAAGGTGCCCACGGATTCAGAAAATTCCGATGAACCTGATAAGCTGACTTAAATTTCAAAAATCGAATTATTTTAGAAAATATTTTAAAAGAACTGAAAAAGTAAACATTATATTTTCTAGGTTTGGCTGTTTTCGCCAGCATAAAATGATTCATGCCTTTGCAACAATGCAATTCCAAGTATTAGTCCGGGAGCCAGCGACAGATTTTTGCGACCAAAATCCTCTCAGCCCATAATTTCTCAGATGATTAAGAGGGTTGTGTGTTGAAGCATGGTGATCGTCAGCTGCCGCACCATGGGTGGGTTGGGCGGCGGCCGCCTTCCAGACACGTACAAAAAAAACAGTCATTTCCTCCCGGTTGAAAATTTCTGAAATAACAGTTGGCATAGTACTTTTAAAGAAAACCGTCAGCTGGCCAAGCGGCGGTGGATTATACGTCAGCTGCTCATACGAACATGTAAAAAAAATTTTTTTTTCAATGATTTCCTCCCGGTTGAAAATTTGACAGATGTTAGTTTACATTCTACTTTAAATAAAAAAAACAAGTCAGCTGGCTGTATGCCGGTGGAAAACCCGTCAGGTGGTACAGTGAAAGTGTGGCGCGGAAAGGTAGTGTGGCCGCCGCTAGCCTATTTCAATGCACCAGCTGAAGGGTTTTCCTCCGGCATACGGCCAGTTGAATTTTTATTATTATGGCAAGAATTATGTCAACTATTATTTGACAAATTTTCAACTGGGGGGAAATAACGCACTTTATTTTATTGGACACAATGCGCTGATATCCTCAATAATTCTACTATTTTTCATAATTATGTATAGAAATATAAAAAAAAAAAAAAATCTGTGCTACTTTAAAAACATGAAAACCACCGGTTTCCTCATTTTTAAGCGATTTTTTGGCATTTTCAGCTCCATTTTATTTCCCCTAGTCAAAAAAGTTTATCATTTGTGTGACAAAATTCGGCTCTGCAAGCGGAAAAGGACGTTATATCACGTGATCTATCACGTTTGTCAATTAGACTTCGATGCAAATGTAAGGATTCGTTGTTCCGATATTAATTATCATGTATTAATTATCATGTTGGCTAATATGAGTAAACTTTCAAGGAATATTCAAGAATGCATGGAAGTTGGAGTTGGAAACCATCAACGTTTTATTAACGTCTCGAAATTGTATGAAGCTCTAGGAAGTAATGTGAGTGTAGCACTACCAGCTTTTCACGCTATCACAGGGTGTGATTTTAACCCGGCCTTTTTTAGAAAAGGCAAAAATTGACCGTTTTCTATTACGAGAAAATCTGCTGACTTTATCGAAAGCTTCATTCAGATGTCAACGCCATTTGACAACAAGGAACATATTCTTTCCAAGATTGAAGAGTTTGTTTGTCATATCTACGGATTTAAGCGATTAAAAAGCATTGATGAGGCAAGAGTAGCAATGTTTCAAAAAACCTATAAACTGCTCAACAACGACGCTTTCCGATTACCCCAAAAAAGCATTGATGGCTCAGCTCTACCACCGTGCAAAGCGGAGCTGTATCAACATTTTTTAAGAGCATGTTTCATCGCAAGAATTTGGACGCACGCACATCTTAAAGTTCCCACCGCCGAGACCCCTTCCGACTATGGCTGGGTAGAAGTTGAGAGAAAGTACGGCTTTACTTGGTTCGCTAGCAGCCAGTTACCAACGTCTGTTACTGAAATTACAATTCAGCCCGAAAAACGTATGAACATTTTTTCAGTTTTACTCATATCGCTTATATACATATATATATGCATATATATACAATATATATATATATATATATATATAGATAGATAGATAGATAGATATACTTACTTTTTTGTTTATCTTGTTAAACATGATGATGGTGGGCACATGATGGCAGACAATTTCGATGATTCACAAAGTGATTCGGAGGACTATGAGAGTGCCACAAGTGAAGATGAAACATTATAGTATTTAAGAATTATAATAATTATTTACTGTAAATAAAAAATATATTGATGTATTTATATTCAAACTTAATTTTTGTTATTCGGTCGCTTGATTATTTCCTGATTATGTTTGCAACTCACCTGCAGGTCGCGTTGTGTCCAATAAAATAAAGTGCGTTATTTCCTCCCGGTTGAAAGTTTGTCAAATAATAGTTGACATAATTCTTGCCATAATAAAAAAATTCAGCTGGCCGTATTCCGGGGGAAAACCCGTCAGCTGGTGCATTGAAATAGGCTAACGGCGGCCACACTACCTTTCCGCGCAAAACTTTCACTGTGCCAGCTGACGGGTTTTCCACCGGCATACAGCCAGCTGACTTGTTTTTTTATTTAAAGTAGAATGTAAACTAACATCTGTCAAATTTTCAACCGGGAGGAAATCGTTGAAAAAAAAATTTTTTTTTACATGTTCGTATGAGCAGCTGACGTATAATCCACCGCCGCTTGGCCAGCTGACGGTTTTTTTTCAAACAAGTACTATGCCAACTACTATTTCAGAAATTTTCAACCGGGAGGAAATGACTGAATTTTTTTTTTTTTTTTACGCGTCTGGAAGGCGGCCGCCGCCCAACCCACCCATGGTGCGGCAGCTGACGATCACTAGGCTTCAACACACAACTATCTTAATCATCTCACGAATTATCGGCCGGGAAGAAATAACTGACCAAAGTCTGTCGCTGGCTCCCGGACTATCACGTGTAAAGTAAGTACCCAGACACCATTAAGACTCAAAGATGATTGCAACTTCGATATGTATTAGAGATGAGTTCGGGCTCATATTTTGAAACCTGAGCCTGCCCGAGGCCGAGGACTTTTAATCTGAGCCCACCCAAGCCCGAGCAATATTATTTAAGTCGGAGCCCGAACCCGAAAGTTCAGCTAAAGATAAATTCAATTCAATTCATTGATAGAATCCAATAAATTTTGCCGTTTGTGCAAATTAAAGACAAATTTAGGGCCCGTTCGATAATTCACCGGCTGGTTATGCACCGGTGCTACCGGTATCGAACGCGCTCCTAGTTGCAAACTTTTAATGCACTTTCTAATTCTTTATATCCATGTTTATCAGTTAATCAAATGATGTCCGATCTCATGACTAGCTAAGCAATATAAGCCGTCGTTCTGAAATACCCGAAGAGCTTCACGCACCTTCTAGGCGCCCGTACTGTTTTTTTTTTTTTTTTTTTTTTTTTAAATAAGTAAATAAGTACGTTTATTTTCCCCATGAGTCACTTTTTAAAATCTGTTTCAAGGAGTGTGTTCAACAAAGGAGGAATTTTTCACGACCCCGAGCTCGAAATCAATCGTAAATTACAAAGCCTAGGCTCGGACTGAGCCCGTCTCATCTCTAATCTGTATACATTCTATTTTAACACAAAAATCAATATCCAAAATTTAAATCCGCGAACTTAAAGGAAAAAGAAAAAAATTATTATTGCATCCTGCATCTGCTACTGCACGATCATTTAAAGCCATTAAATTCAAAAAAGTTCAATCATCAATTCATTGGAGCTAATCTAATTCTAAAAACCCATCGCACAGCACATAGCATTCGAATAGCATCGGTAAAACGAGTACTCGCGATTAATCGTGAATACTACTCATATAGTGAAACGAGTATATCGAGTAATCGAGTATAACGAGTAGTGAATACTTTCGAGTGAAACGAGTAGTGAATACTACTCGAATAGGGAAACGAGTACTCGCGATTAATCGTGAATACTACTCTAATAGTGAAATCCCGAATATTCACTGTTCGATTACTCGATTATTGGCAATAATCGAAATCGATTAATCGATTATGGAAATCATTCGAATGGCACATCACTACCCGGACTATATGTAGAATCGCTTGAAATTGACAAATATGAAGTAGAATTACAGCAATTCTACGCCAAATTAAAAAGTATATGAAATAAATAACTGAAAGTGTGTTACACAAAGTTGACGATTTTCAAATAGTAAGTTCACTTAGACAACAGGAGTTTAGAATTAGCGATTATTCGTTTTGCCAAAACAGAATAACTAATTGTAACCGATTTAAAAAGCGCAATCTTGGCATTACGTATGATCTAGAAAAATGGTATCTCTCCAAGCAGGGTGAATCTAAACCTCGAGTTCCAAAATGTTAGAACCCAGAATCTTGAAAATGAAAAATAATTAAAATGCACATTATTTTAAAGCCGGTAAGGTTCAGCTTGGGTATTTGCCACCATTAGAAATATTTGGTGGCGTTAACTATGCCATTATACAAGTTTATAGTACAGCTTGGATATTTGTTAACGCGGCGAGATGATATTTCGTGATACTAAATACGCCAATCTGCAAAGGATTATGTATATGAATATATGGATAACGTTTTCCCCGGTAACCTTCCATGAGCCGTAATTATCGTTTATGAGCAATGTAAATCGCGAAATAATGAAAAGTCGCCATTGGTGGCCAGCTATTCTAGCTGTTCCGTAGTTTTTATCAAAGGAAACACATGGAGTACTGTTTTCATAGAACTAATTATTAACTATGCATATACGTAAGTCGCAAAATTATGAAAAATCGCTATGGCTGGCAAATATGCAAGATGTGCCATAGATTTTTTGTAATTAAAAATTCAGTTGAGACAGATATTCTGATTTTGTTAGGATTTAGCTCCTAATTAATATAATTTTTGAATGGAAATATTAAATTTCATTGTGTTTCTGCTGAGTGCAAATAATTTTTCCAGCGATTATACGCGGAGTCCGCACTCCAGGTGGAGTATAGCTCAGGACATGGACGCCCCGACAGAATATTTCCCAGGGGGGGGGACGGCAAACACTACTCCAGGGGAGGCAAAGACTACTTCAACGTATGGTTACCATGTTGGAAAGAACAAAAAAACAAGGGAAAGCACTGCATACAAAAATCCAGGGCGGGCCATTGCCCCCTTGCCCTATGCTGCCGGCGCCCATGGCTCGGGAACCGTACAACACGGATTCTTATAACACGGAAAGTATCTACAGTGTTATAGGGGGGATCTACTGTTGTGTGAAGTTCAAATTTTTATGTACCAATGAACATGCAACAACCAAGTAATGTGAAGCTCAGTAACATTCTATCTGATCCAATCTTTGGGTTCTGTTCGTTGAAATTATGCCTTTTTTGCGAATAAGTTTTATTAGGGGCCGAGTGCCTCGTACGAAAAGCCAGCGTAGCGAGTCTAGGGGCCTTTACCCCTAATCTAAATAAATAAAATTAGACTCTGAATGTACACTTAAAATGATTTGCAATTTTGATTTGTTTTAAGCATTTGGGATCCCAGTACGACCGTCAAAGAAAAGTTTGTCTGTCTCGTTTTGTCAGTGACACATTTTCTTTATTCGTAAATAAAATTTGGTGATATGATAGGTGGTCACTTAATTTAAGGGGACAGCCTACTTTTAAAATGCCCCAAAAATTGATTTTGAGATTTTTATCTCATTAAATAGTTTACTTTATTCTAAAAAGATTGATACCAACCACTTTTCTGTATGACAATTATTTATTGAGATAAAAAGGAAAATGTAAACGCAAGTTGGGCAGCATGCTGTAGAAGCTGCAACTAATGTTGACACTAAAAGCATAAAAGAGACAGAAAAGAAATGTACAGAATTTAATTTAGAAACTCGAAGAGCCAGAAAAATGCTCAACAGTTCTCAGTTTGAGGCAATAAAAGAAAACGAAGGCAATGTGCATGAAAGCGGAAAATTTTAAATCGAAAAGTTCATAAAGTGAAATAAAATCAAATTTTTATGTTGCATAGTAAAAAAAATATATATACATGGATATAATAATTAAAATAACTTCAAATAATGTACTTTACCAATATTCGTGCCTTTATATCCTAAAAATGTATCTTTTGTTAAGGTACGTACATATTTTTTCAAATTTACAACTGTCGAGCTTTTCTTTAGATTGATGTTTCTTAAGCCATATTAAAACATATTTTGGGTTAATCATTTTAAATACTCAGTAAAATTATTTTTAAATAGTAAATGTTTCAATAGAAAATGTTTTTAATTTTTAAAAATTAAATTTATGTTCCAAAACTACAATTTGAACTTTAATTGGCGTTTTCTCAAAACACTGTTTTTCAAGTTTGCGCGCTTGATATTTTAAAAACTATTTAAGATATCAACTTGAAATTTTTCTCAGGCATTTATTTTAATATAATGAACTAAAATGAAATGGATGTGTTTCATAGAAAAAAAGTTATGATTGTAAAACTATCAAAATTTTTATGATAATTTAAACTTTTAGATTAAATATTTTTTTTTAATTTAAATTATGAAAATAATTAAACCATTTTAGTTTAGATTGTTAATTATAATGTTTTGTTTAATTTAGAAAAAAATTATGAGGATCAAAGGAATTCTAATTGAGATATCTTGCGCGCAGTGGGAAAGTACCCTTGAATTGTTTTTACAATATTGTGTGGTAAAATAATATTTTTTAAATTATCACCTTTATAATAAACTACAATAATATTTTTAATCAATAGAGTAATGTCATAGTAGTTAACTGAAAAAAAATTGTGTTTCTGCATGCATTCATTATTTTTTTTTTTAATTATGAAAGTTAAACTAAAATTTCTACATTTTCTCATTCTTAAAAGTAGGCTGTCCCCTTAAACTATAGGCTTCAAATTTTTAAAAATTCATTAGATTTTGAGATTTTCCGAAAATTGTTTAAAACTCCGTAAATTTTTGTTTGCACATCACGTAATAACGACTCAAGTGAAAGAAATGAAATTTGGTGACAAGATAGGTGATCACTCAACTTAAGTTATAGGCGTCGGATTTAAAAATTTTTTGATTAGATTTCGAGATTTTTCGGAAAATCTTTTAAAACTGCGTAAATTTTTGTTTTAATATGCATAAAAACTGTATATAATTTGCATAACAAGTATATACTTTCACAATATTCAAAAATATCCACTTTTTATGCACCAATTGTGTACAATCTCTATGTTTTTGCAAAAAATGTGCAGACTTTTTCTCCTGGGTAGGCACTATAATTTTCGATTACTTATTTAAAAAACTGTACTGAGATCGGATAGCTATATAGTTATTGGGCAATAAAGTTAATTTGATAGTGTGGAGATTGTTAATAATTATATACTGTAAATTATTTGAATTATGTGCAGTTATGTTACAGAGCATTTGAATTTGAATTAAAAATCCATTATCCGTCACAAATAAACAGGATTACTGTTCATTACAACACGTACATAGTTATTGACTAAATCGAACAAAATCAAACTCGTGAAAAAAAAATGTGTATCGCTGATGTATACCGTACGCATATACCAGCTGTGTCACGTTGCGGTCTGTGAGCGCACTCCCTCTGCCTTTTAAAATTTTAAATGTGCTTCACAAATCGAGCGCGAAATTTGAAATGTAATTAAATTAAAAAATCAAAAATATCCAGTGCTAACCCAGTGAAAATTGCGTTAAAATGTGTACAAACGCACAAAAATATGCGAAATTTTGAGAATTTCATAAATAAATGTGCGATAACTTACAGCCTTAAAAAACATTTTAAAATATTTTTACAAAGAATTTCAAATGTAAAGAAACGTGAATAAACGTCCATAAATGTTTATTTTTTGTTAATATAAATACAATAATGTGTGAAAACCTGTTTAACTTCATTAATTTTAGAAAGCTTGACAAGAAGTTTTCACTTCTGACGTGCAGTCCTACGACTGACTGGTTTTTATTTTTATTTATTTATTTTTTTTTTTTACGTCTTTCCATCGCGTTTTGGGGGAGTGGATTAACGGTATATTACTTTAATAAAAAATGTTACTGCATCTTTTGTTACTGTCTTTTGCAGGAGCTACCCAAGCAGACCGGATTCCTAGAAGCCATGCTGATCCACCTCCAGAAGTGGAGACAGAGTTCCACTCATTTCCCGGTCATGTCTCACCAGCAGTTCTGCGATCTGGTGCACAGCCAAGTCAATCCACTTGCCAACACCGAACACATCAAGGTCATGATTGATCAGCTGCAGCTCATGGGAGAGGTGAGAACTTTGAAAAAAAAATAACTCTACGCTCATGGAGGTGGCTTTGAAAAAAAATTTTACTCTATTTGAAAAAGAGTCTACGCGCAGCGCAGGCAAATTCTTGTTGTTTCATCCTTCAATCTCTTTGATATTGATCTATGAAGAAAGTGTGTATATGCTACCTGGGCTACCAGTACACAAACTACCAGTACCCTGGGCTACCAGTACCCTGTTACCTGTGTCTGGGGGGGGAGGGGGGCTTGACTTAAATATAATGGTAGCTTTCTTTTGTGTTTTTCTTAATGTCTCTTTCTTTTATTTGTGGCATTGGAGTGCTGACACATGATGTATTCTCCCAACAGCTCCTGTTTCTCCGACTCGAGACTCAGGATTTGATCGTCCTTAATCCTCGGTGGCTGTGCGTGGATGTGATAGGGCACATGCTGTCGCAGGAGCACCTGGAGACGGCCAACATCACTGGCACTTACACAGTGGACGATATCCAGCAGCAGTTTCCGGACACGGATGCACTGGATCTCCTGCAGGTAAATCGCTTTGTCCTGTGTTTTCTTGTTCCAAAGAGCGCCGCGCCCTGCCCACCTTTTTACTTCCTTGTTCAGAGTAAAAGGAAGTAATGCGATTGCGAAAAATTTCGGTATCCAGATTTTGACTATCTCTAAATTTACTTTTAAGAGTTTTGGCGAGACATCTCATCGTACGCAATGTATGTGTGTTCGTATAAATGCATGTGCAATTCATTTTAACGGACCGCAAGTCTATTTTGATCAGTTTGTCCCTGACCTCTGTACTTGTGTTCACTTTTCTTTTTAAAAGAGGCAGGGGTATTTATCAAAAAGAGCGCTTTCTAAAATTAGTAAAAACTTTACAAATAATTCACGTAGTACTTATCAGCAAAATGATCACTTCGGGCTCGTCAAAAAGTCTGCCCAACTTAGTTGCAAAAAAGTTCAAGCATCCGCAAGAGCAGAAAGCTTGGAACTTGCTTGTTTGCTTCAAGATCTTGCAGTGCTTGAAACATTTTGCAGTTGATGACTGGTGTATCTTTTGTACCCCTGAAGTGATCTTTGTGCTGATGTGTGTCATTTATACTTGTTATTTGCGAAGTTTGTCTGGCAGTGGTCTGGGCGCTAAACTCCGTTCCCATAAGAACACGGCAAGTGAAGCAGCATCCGGCTTGGGAGGGACTTCTCCCTCTCGGCTCGATTGCTGTGAAACCGTGTAAGCTAATGGGAGCTGGTGTACGTAAAATCCGTCGTGTCTCCAATGTCCTCTAATTTGTTAAACGATACCTCTGGGGGGTGCCGATTTCAGGGGGTTGGTCCCTCCTCTGGAGTTGGTGTTCAAAATTAGGAGATCACCGGGCTAAGTCGAACTTCCTCCCACTGGGGCGCACTAAAAATGGAAGGCGCCCCCCCTCTTCCCATCGCCTCCCTATCTGGGGGGATCTGGCACCGCATGCGGTTGTCAGAGGGCATAGTAGAAAAAAAAATTGTGAAGTTTATTTATACTAATTTTACATTCTATTACCAGTTTTGTTGATTGTTCTTAAGTGCTCTTTCGGACGAGAAAACGGGCAGTTTCCTGGACATTACACTTCATTCTTTCTGTATAAAACTGAAATTCTTTCTGTATTTTTCCCTTCATTGTATGTTATGCTTAGAATTGTAGAACAAACATCCTAATGCAAAATATATTACACAAACGTAGAGCTTACTCCCTATTAAAAAAAAAAAAAAAACACTAACACAGCTACAACTTTGCTACACTGTAAAAAATTTCTGAAACCCGTTAACCCAAAATATGGGGGTAGCAATTATAGTGTAAAAGTGAAAAAACGTCGTTTCCGCATGCAGCAAAAAAAATATTCACTAACGTTTCCGCATCTGACGCAAAAGTATTCAGGAAAACGTTACCGTAAAAACTACGGCCAGTCAATTTTTAGTTTCGCTGTATTTCTTTCTCGTTTAGTACTATTATTTATTTTTTCTTTTCGACACCTTGGTGGAGATAACAGAATTATTAATATCTTGATCAATAATTAATTTTACACTCTTTTGTTGATTTCAAACTGAAAGTCCTTACATGGAAGATGAATGTTTAAACTACTGTACAGGACAAGACTTGAATCAGTCTACGAAATGTTGAAGTGATCACTAAAACGACCGATTGGAATATTAGTGGTGCCTTTTGTGAATAAAAAACAAACAAATCTAGAAATAACAAGTCTAGAAACATTTAAACGCGCGTTCTGAACGTCCGAGATAAGGATGTTCTTCCTGCCATGAATGTTTTATTTCAAAGTGGAAGTTATGTTTCAAAATTCAAGAGTCCCAATTGAGCATTGGTAGTTTTCGCTTCCGATGCGTTACCTTTCGTGAAACCTTTTTATAATAAATATGTAACATTTCTGAAATTTTTTATTGTGTATGGTTAAAGTGTACTATTAAATAAGTAAATGCTTCAAAAAGCGACAATGCTTATTTTTCCATCGATAAAAGTCGGGGCGCAGCATATTATGTGAAAACTTCTTCTTACTTGTGGACTGCCAACTTTCTGATGTGACTCGGAGGCGATGAATGCTCTCTTAACTATGTGCTCTGTACATATTCATGGACAAAATTCTCGTGTTTCAGCCGTAAAATATGATTTTCACTGGGTGATTTTTTCGTGGTTACTGGACTGTTTCACTGGCACTGCACATATTGCATGTGCAATTTCTTTCCACCGAAAAGAATTTTCCCACAATGATAAGCAGACCTTGAGAAATTAGATCCGCCATTTAAAATATCTCCTTATTTTGATAGGAGAGACATTAATTTTCGCTAGATGAATTCGCCCTTTATAAACTGATGGATGCCGGTGGTTAACCCTTTTAAACGAAGAAAAACGCATCCAACCAAGAGAGCTGATTCGTTCAGGCTAAAATATCCTAAGCGCGTTTTTTTTTCTATTAACCGCTGTCCGGAATCACTAATGGAACGAATATAGAATATAATATAGAATCTCTTGGGAAACTTATGGGAAGTTGTGACATTACCATCTTGAACTTCGGTCGATGTCACTGAGATTTAAAAAAAAAAGAAAAAAATTAGAGAACGCACTTCAAACGAAAATTTTTATATTCTCTTCGCTTTAGCAATTTTTGTGTACTAACGTAAATATAAGTGCTTATTAATTAACTGGTAGGACAAATAAAAGTGAGTTCGAATTCACTTTTATGGGCTTTAGTCCGAATGATCTCCCATCTTTACTATTTTTTCCGATCTTAACCACTGTTATTCTAATTACTAGCCGCCAAAGCGGCCAGCTTCGTCGCCCCATGCCTTACTGTTTAATATATTTAGTGCAGTGTTGGCCAAATTATCGGACTCATTTCAACGAAAATGGTGTAAATGGTGTTTCTTTGTTTTAATAGTATTTGTCATTGGGTCATTAAATTTATTTAGGTTAGGGTTGCTAGAATATTTGGGTGTCATGATAAAAGCTGATGATTGCCATGGGGGCAAAGCCATGTACTAACATTGCAAGATGTATGAAAAGATATAATTGGTGGCATTTCCATTCATAAAATTATTATAAAAATACTGTATTGGTTGATAACGTGCTGTACAAATTCCTGCAGAAATACTTCTTAACCCTTTACTGGATTTGCCTGATCTGAGCTCGAGCCAGTAAAACGTTCCATTCTGTATTATGTCGAGTGTAGAGTGGCATTTCCATTCATAAAATTATTATAAAAATACTGTATTGGTTGATAACGTGCTGTACAAATTCCTGCAGAAATACTTCTTAACCCCTTTCTGGATTTGCCTGATCTGAGCTCGAGCCAGTAAAACGTTCCATTCTGTATTATCTCGAGTGTAGCTCGGGCAGTACGAAATTTTTTATTTATCTCTAAATCTTTCCCGAATTATTTCGTTTTGCTTTCAAACACTTTTATTTACCTTTTCTACCCACTAGATGGTAGCAATATACACGATTTAGAAAATCTTGTATGAGAACAAGCCGCCTCCGATCGGAGAGAATCCTGTTCCTCACTGGCTTCCTTGGCACTGAAATCTCTCAGATTCTGAATGGAATTTAAAATTAAGATGGTCACAAACAGCAGCGGCCGTGGGGTAACTGGCGCCCCCTGCTGTAAAAAAGATGCCCCTCTTTTATGCTCTACTTAGTTTTTGAGTTTGAAATGACGCCCCTTCGAAGCCCGCCCCTGGTTACAAAAATAAGATGGTTAAATGATAAAAAACTACAAAAAGGTACAAATTATTTTCGCCCTATATTAATTCTGAAGAGCTTCTGGATATATTGGCTTTTATCAAAAAACGGAAAGGGGGAAAAAAAGGAAGAAAATCTGACACACTTTCAGATTTTAAATACGCACTAAAGTTCTATTTATTAAAAGCGTATTATAATCTATGGGGTTTTTCCTATTTTCTTTCCTTATTCCATAAAGTTGGAAAGTATATCATTATTCATGAGTTTGATTAAACAAAATTAAAATTGATATTTCTAACATCCTTTTTCTGGATGTAATACATTAGAAATAGATGGGGGAATCTGCGCAGAAAAATGCACAATTCGAGTTGAATGATAGTTCCAAAAACTTATTCAGATGTATTCATAATCTAAGTAGCAGACGATAAAATGGCGATAAATTTCGTCAAGCGCTAGAATCATCTCCTCAAAATCTCATATCAATCATTTTATTTTTCGCCAAATTATAAAAATTTGCACATTTTAGTCTCGGAAAATTTCCAAATCCTATTTTTCTTTTGAGTATAAAACTTTTCATTCCTGCTCTGATTTCACATGCACGCGATCTTTTATTTAAAAATAACCTTACAAAGAATCTAAACAAAACAAAATCGTTATTCTTTTATTTTTACTTCAAGAGTCTGAATCATTTAATAAACTTGCCAAATATGGCAACCTAGATATGTTTAATCGTCACTTTTTCCACTGCGGGGATTACAATTGCGAAATGGCGGAGAGCAAAAATTACCCTTCTGCGACACGTTTTTTTTTAATCGATGTCTCTTAAAATGATTCGATTTTCGAAAAAAAAATCGCTTTGGGGTTATGTCGGGACCGTTCTCGAGAATTTCCATACAAAATTTGGTAGGTCTACGATCACCCGTCTGGGAGCTACACGAGACACAGACAAACTAACTGACAGACATTTTACATTTCGTTCTATTTATATAGTTAGTGTTATTATGTTTTTAAATATATATATATACTAGCTGACCCGGCAAACGTTGTTTTACCATATAAATTATTCCTAGGATTATTTTAGTAGAAAGAAATGACTAACTTATTGTAAGTTTGTGAGGATGTGGTATATGAGTGGAAGAGGCACGGAGCTCTGTGAACGATGCTGGAATATAAAAATAACACAATACCAAACATTTGTATTTTTAATTCATTGTAATTTATTCTTTAAATTTATATATATCGCTAATTACAATAATTTTACAAAAAAAAATAAAATCAATCTCTTAACGGAATAGAGTGTACAATATTTTTTGTTACCCCACCTTTAGCTAACACAAACAAACTGGATGGTTTGCCCACTCGAGAGCATGCCACGTATAATTGTCCGTGTGAAAAACATGGTGTGCTCAAATCAAAGCCACAAACAGACATAGTTTGGCCTTGAGACTTATTGATAGTCATTGCAAATGCCAATCTTATTGGAAATTGAAGACGTTTAAATTGAATTGGCACATCCGTGGGTATAATAGGGATCCGTGGTAGTAATATATTTTCACCTCGAAATTTGCCATTTAAATGACGGCTTCGACAACATTTTTCATTAGTTTTTTAATAACTAATCGCGTGCCGTTACACAGCCGTGGTGGGTTCAAATTACGAAGCAAAATAACCGGAGATCCAACCTTCAGTTGTAAGTTATGCGGTGGCATGCCTGGTAAATCTAATGAGTTTAAAAACTCTGCTGGATAATTCACACCTTCGGTGGCATCGCAAACTGTATCAATAGATTTGTATGACACTAACTCCCCTGGCAATAAATGTTGTATTTTAAGATTCAGTTCGTTGACGTCTACATTTTTTGCTGCTAAAATTGCTCTTTCTGCCAGCCACTCATGATTAATATATTGTGTATGTACATCGGGAAATATCTGGTCAATGAGAGCATCTTGCGAATCAGTAATTGTGCAGAAATCGGCCGGTAATTTTATGCATCCAGTTTCATCTACAGTAACTTTTCCATCGCCGATATTTAACAGCTGTTTTGAGAATGCCTCAGCGGATAGATCTCGAAGTATTTGAACGCGCATATTTACTTTCAGTTGTAATTTTTCAACATTACGCCACAGTGGCGATGATTTTAAGCAGGCGTTGATTTCATCAGCATACGTTGAACGTGGGATGACGGGAAGTGTTTGTCTAAAATCTGCTGAAAGGAGTACCAGAGTGCCGCCAAATAGTTTGTCCTTGTTTTTAAGATCTTTCATTGTCCTGTTCAACGCCTCAAGAGAATGTTTGTGTGCCATAGTGCATTCATCCCAGATGATAATTTTACACTGTTTCAGCACTGTGGCCATGGGCGATTGTTTTTTTATGTTGCACACTGCATCTGGGTTATTTTGAATATTTAGTGGTAGCTTAAATACTGAATGAGCTGTTCTGCCTCTATCCAATAAAGTTGCCGCAATACCAGACGATGCAACGGCCAATGCGATGCCATTATTCGATCCTATTTTGGCTAGGATTAGCGAAATAAGGAATGTTTTGCCAGTTCCACCTGGTGCATCCAAAAAAAAAGAATCCACCTGGCCCTTCCGAATCTGCGAGCATAATGCGATCGTAAATGCTTCTTTGTTCCTCATTCATTAGTGGGATATTGCGAGTAACAATCGCTGCTATTTCTGCAGGATTGTATTGTAGTTCTCGATTCATTTCATTATTTATTAAATCAGATACACTACGATTTGGCGAACGCATGCCGAAATGACTGAGTGGTAAGTTGGCAATGATAATGCACAGATCCTCAATAGCAATCAATGCTTCATTGTACATAGCGTCGCTGAATGGTATTGTTAAATCGTTGCACCGTGTACGATGTTCATGCAAAATATCATCACTCATTGAATCTTTATGACTATCCCACAATGTCTCTGCTCGGGCCGGGGGAACATGCAGTCAACACTATAGCGAACAGTAGACGAATTTGTTTTGCCGTACAGTTCAATGCTACATCAGCAAGCATACATGCCTACTGGTTGTCATCTTCCAGCAAGCCTAGTGCAAGGCATTCTTCTTTATACGTTGGATATTGTTGTCCATTCACTTTACGTATATCTTGAAAGGACAATGTGCCGGTAACATTAACCAACAACAGTCGAAGATAAAAGCACTCAGTCTGCTTTGGATTTACTGCAAATACTCGTACCAAGGTGTTTGATTTATATAAACCGGGACATGCATCAATCGGTGTACCTTGCTTGCGAGGCATCCATTTTTTTTTTTTTTTTTTTTTGTTGCCCATGTGAAAAAACTTGGTACTTCTGAATAGAGTAATGTCCGTGCAAAGGCACCAAAAGCATCCGCACGATTACACAATTCAAAAAATTCGGTGAGTGTAGTTTTTGGTGGATTTATAGCATGATCAATCGCTGTCTCGTTCGTAAAATATACGCGCTGGCCGTTCTCAAGATGGACGGCTAAATGAATAACTGCTGGATCCCGTTCATGAATTGGGAAACCAAAGATACGCCAAACAGCTTCATTGGAGCTGATGTATCGGCCCGTTTGATAGAGAGTTATTTCATCATTTTTATTCACTGGAGGAGCATTGTTATTGGTATTTTCAACTCGAAATACAGCCATATCCATAGCTGCCAACTCTTCCGGTTTTTCCGGAAGATTTTTCACCACTATCTTCAAACAGTTTTATTTTACAATAAAATTTTGGACTTATTTTAAGCTTAAATTCGTAAGTAAAAATTAGTGGTGGAAAATCTTCCGGAAAAACCGGAAGAGTTGGCAGCTATGCATATCACTGCCTTTATGTACATACTTACAAATGTATTTGATGCTCTTCACGGAACTGCAGAACTCAACGTTAATATGAGCGTCGTATGTTTTGCTCAATAGAGGCGAATATGGCACCACCCAACGATTGTCAATATCAATATCTATGTTGTTGATATTTTTAGTAAATGATTGTCCGCCATTATCGGGACTCCTTCGACGATATATTGGATATCCGTCAACATTTGTGATCGTATCGTTAGTGAACTTTTTAGGGAAACTTTTGGTGCATTTTCCATCTGCCATGCAAGGCGATGAACGATTCAGGTCACCGCAAGGGCCATGAATCATGTTTGCTGTAACAATATCAAACAGCAATTGATCAGTAGACGGATCTGGAATTTCCGCAGAAATTATACTATCGATTTCTTCAGGACGGATTTTGTCCATTAACCAAACCAAAATGTGTGCATGAGGTAATCCCCTCTTTTGCAAATCAACCGAATACATCCAGCAACGTGTGGGACCGAATACATGTAATTTTGTAATGAAACTTATTAAAGACTTTAATTTTTGTCTAAACACACGTGCTGTAATGTCATGACGATGTATTGCATTTTGTCCAGGCAATAACAAAGATGTGATCTCCGGCCATTTTGGATTACACGTGAACGTAATAAATAAGCATGGTCGTCCATATTCGCGCACGAAAGTCAGAGCATCCTGTATGTATTCTTGCATATGACGTGGACTGCCTATATACGATGATGGTAGAATGACAGAGCTACCAATTTCGGCGGCATCGGCGTTGTTGGCAATAGCATCTCGCAAGAATGTATTCTTCCGCACGCAGCTTTTGCTGATTATATCGCAAGTACCGTAATCGTTCGCTCTCTATCTTCACGTACATGTCGACCATGAATTGTTGACAAATCTCACGACATCGTAGAATGACGTTATCCTGACCGGGTCTAATCATCAACCGATAAGCATAAAAATCCTTCGAACTAACGTTCTTGCTTGTTTCGGCTCCTGTAATGATATATATGAATAAAAACAAATACTAATTAGTAATTAACAATAGTTAAGTTTAATGAATTACGATTAATAAATTAAGTTTTTGGTAAATGAGTAATGATCAAGTTCATAATGAATATAGTACCTGTTGTGGGATCTCGTTGTTTAATATTTATGCAATACCCGTCTTGTCCCTTCCAGAATATTAGTGGATATTGGAGAGCGTCATATGAACGGTGTGTATCAGCAATGAACTGGAGATTATTACTTCTTATACGAATCACAATTTCTCGTGTAGCTGTACAATCGCCAACCATGATTCCAGCAACGTCGTCAACAATAGGTGCGTTAAATCTACGAATATGCTCTCCAGCAGGTGTTTTATCAGGATTGATGACAATAGCATGATTATCACTTTGTAATTTGTGCATGTGTGATTTGAATAATTTCAACAATCCATTGTGTTCATTTAATAGAGCATCCAGCTCGCTGACGATACGTCTTGCAAAAACTTAATTAAGGTTATTGTAGCCGCAAGTGCATCCACGCGTGCATCCTCACCACCCATAAAGTAAATTTGTAAAAATTTATGTGGTTCGTTTGGCATTGGCAGCAATGAACCCACTTTGTGATAAATTTGGCCTTTGATTTTAAATGTTGAATTGAATTGTTGACCATTTACAGCGCTATTTTTAACTATTTCTGTTGCTCCGAACGAAGTCATTTGGAAACATGAATTGAATGTTCGAATTGACTTTAGGAACAGGTTGGAATCTAGATCAATTCCGATAAGTAAACCGTTCAATGGCTCCGGTGGTGTTTGAATTATAGGCAGCTGCACCTTTCCGGACGCGCAACACATTCCGGCTGGCTCATTTTTAAATTTAAGAGCATTACAATGCGGACATTCCTTATCCATAGCACCAATTACTACTTTTGAATGAGCACAATATTGAACATGGGGTTCATACTGGAATGCTAGACGCAGGAATGAAGCAGATGTAAATGATCGATGTACCTGTTTGCAGTGTTGTTCATTTGCTCTGAGTCTGCTAACTATAAAATAGCGTGCTTGTCTTTGTTCAAATCTTCTATGTTCATTTCGTTCAGATCGTGCATCTTCTGATTCTGCTTGACGCAATTGAGCCATGCGCACACGCACATTAGTAGTATCTTGCTGCTGCTGTTCTTCTGTCCTTTGGGCTCTTATATTTCGCTTGCCTGCAGTTCTACGTGTTTTCCTGCCCAAAGAAGCCTCTTTGCGTCTTTTTGGCATTGTTCACGGTTTAAAACACACATAAATAGAACAAATTGAATTATTTTATGATGAAAAACAGTAATAATGTATTAATATTTATTTTTTGGTTGTATTTATACGTATATATTATATTAAATGTGCATCGTGTATATTTTCTATTATTATTTTACGTACCTTTTACAATGTTTTTCTTTTGAAATGATTCTTACAAAATTTTGCACACACTCATAATAAAAATAATTTATACGTGTAACCATGGAGCTAGAGAGTATAAGGAAGGAAGAACTAATACTGTAAGAAGTAACCCTATTTTTCTCTTCCTTTTATTCTCCGATAATCTCCACCAATTCGCCAAGCGCGCCATCTATCCGCCTGGTATACTTTTGTAGACTCTAGAAAAAAAATCTTTGTTGAAACTAATTTACGCAGATTGCGAGTGGCAACAACGATGAATAAAATAATAATATGATTTTTAGAACAACAATGTTTAGGAAGTTTAATCTGCTTTAGTAAGGAAATAAATACTTTTAAAATACCGCAAGTTGAAAGTTATTTTAACATTAAATAATATTTTATGAGACAGTAACCGCTACACTTTATTTTCATAGTCTCTCTCTTGCGGAGGTAGCGCCGTTTAGGAGCTATCGTGTTTCACACACACACATACACATATCTCGTACAAATAGCATAAATGAATTCAGAAGACCTCAAAACGTGTAAATACACCAAAATCTCGAAGTTGAATTTTTTCATGATTACAAAACTTTCCTTACATGGTACATGTTCGGAAAGTAAAAAGGGTGAAAATCTGAAACACTTTCAGGTTTTAAATACTCACTATAGTGCTACATATTAAAATCGTATCATAATTTATACGTCGTCACTATTTTTCTTACTTATTCCATTAAGTTGCAAAAGTGTATCGTTATTCATGACTGTGCTGTATTTTTCTTTCTTGTTTCGTAAAACCCGTCTTTGGAATCGAAATCTATCTTAAAATTGCCTACTAAGACTATTTTACAATCTACGCCAAGTATATTACAACTATACTTCATCGTTTTATATCTTGTTTCGAATGTGCATCATAATCCATGAGTGTACCGGTTTGTCTTTCTTGGGTTGATTCCCACTTTAACGCCTCGACTCTCGCCAAGGTTTGCGATCATTAAACATATGCAGTTACCCTGACGATTTTTTGCTTTTATGTGGCAATCGTAATTTAGAATTAAAATGGCGATTTGGAACAACATGTAAGTACAGCATGCCGTTACAATTTTATTTATTTTGGATTGCCAATTAATGAAGTTTTAATAATTAAGGGTCTTGAACTTCCTTAACTGGTGCGTTTATCGTTAGTTTGTTTACTTTAGTTGTCATCTAGTTCTTTTGGGCGCGTTGAAACGGTACTTACTTATTAACTCGGCGGTCACTTCCGCCAAACTACTTTTTCGTAGATTTTAAATACATTGCCAATCGTATTCCAAGCCATCAACAATTTCATGTGCCCGGCATTTATCTTGGTGAAAAAATTGCTTGTCTTGGCGGACCGCCTGGAAAATACGTATGTACCTTTAAACTTGTGCATAACTCCCAGACCCATGACTGCAAAGCTCGCCAAAGTACGGGAATTTTTTGGGTTGGCGAGAGTGGGGGCGCTAAAATAGGAATAAACTCTTTCTTGTACCATAAAGCACATCTTTGGAATCGAAATCTATCTTAAAATCGCCACCTGAAACTGTTTAGAATTTCCTCTAGGCATGTTCTTCCTGTAGGCATATTCCAACTATACCGCAAAGACATTTTAAATACTGTTTGGAATGGACATCATAATCCATGAGTGTACCGTGTTTTCCTTTCTTGTTCCACAGAGCACTTCTTCGGAATAAAAATCTATATTAAAATCGCCTAATAAAACTCTTTTACAATATACGCTAGGCGTTTTCTAACTATACGCGAAATATATCCTTATAAATAAAAATGAAATTCTGTTTGTTTGTTTGTTTGTTTGTTTGTTTGTGGATTTGAGTCGTATACAAATCCACAAAAATGGACCTATCGGCCTGAAATTTAGAACAGATATGTAAAATAATATAGAATAAATCATAGTCCACTTTAAAACTTTGAAAGTCCACCCGTTCCCGGAATTTAAGAGATTTTTTATGCTCTTCACGCAAAAATCTTTCCGTAATTGTAACCCCTGTAGTGAAAAAAGTGTGAAATAAGGATCGTGGTTGCCATGTGTGGCGATTTTGCCGAATAAAATGTCGTTCGTATACAAATCCACAAAAATGGACCTATCGGCCTGAAATTTAGCACACATATGTAAAATAATATAGAATAAAACGTAGTCCACTTTAAAACTTTGAAAGTCCACCCTTTCCCGGAATTTAAGAGATTTTTTATGCTCTTCACGCAAAAATCTTTCCGTAATTGTAACCCCTGTAGTGAAAAAAGTGTGAAATAAGGATCGTGGTTGCCATGTGTGGCGATTTTGCCGAATAAAATGTTTTAAATTCTCAAAGTAAAAATAAAAGAATAATAATGATTTTTTTTTTGTTAGTTTATATTCGTAAGGTTATTTTTTTTTAAATTATAATATCGTGTGCATGGGAAATCAGAGCAGGAACGCAAAACAATAAGAATTGAAGATTTCCGAGGCTAATAGGTAAATTATTTTAGTTTGGCGAAAAAATAAAATGGCTCAAATGCCGATTTTGTGAAAGTGAGTTTTCTAGCGGTTTGCACAGATTTCGGCTTGGCGCAATTTATTGAGAGCTTAAGGAAATAGATTTTTGAAAACAAGTGCAAAGGTTTTATTAGAATACAGCGTTAAATTTTAATGATCCGTGAAGAAATAATGCAGTTATTAAGGGATTTCAATTGATCTATCTCCAGAATTCTCGCCAAATGAGTACATTGATTTAAGTTGGGGGAATTCCGCCAAATTTCAGAAAAGTGAAATCTTCTCATTTAGTACATCGGAGTAATGATGAATAAAACACGTTATAGTTGATAATTTTAAAAAATTCGGCTGTATTAAGGGATTCAACTTTTCAAATAAAGGCTTGCTTTACTTTTCCGCGGTCGAACCATTTCCCATATATTATTGCTGCTAAGTCAATGCTTCGAATGATTTCCTGAAAAAACGCTTGCAAAATGGCGTATGTTGGCACTTTGGCGAGGCTTAGATTTGAAACTGGATTTTATTTGAGACTGGGATATATAATGACACTGGTTATAGATAAAAATGAATGTTGGTATGAGTGTATGAGGTTGAAAAATTCCAGCACCATTGAGCACCGTTGCACCATGAAATTTGGTTCACCTAAGTCTTTTATCATGGAGAAGATTTTTATGCTATCCGTTTTCCTCTAACTTGCCACAAGGTGGCGCAGCAGAACGTCGAATTCTATTCCGTTTAGCCGTTTGCTATGCGAATATCGTCCAACCGATTTCGATGAAATTTGGTACACGCGAATATTAGAACACGGAGAATATTTTTCACTATCCATTTTGCTGTAACTTGCCGCTAAATGGCGCTGAAAAGCATCAACTACTATACCGTTCGACCGATCGGCATAAAAATTTTTATACTTACACATTTGAGCACGAAGAATATATTCTAACTGCGTTCCTTTTGATGTTACTCACCACTAGATGACACTGCAATGCATTATTATTTTAACTCGCCACTAGATGACGCTGCAGCAGGCCAAATTCTTGACCATTCAAACGGTCGCTATGGAAATCAGTATACATAGCTATTTGAACAACGAGAATATTTTGGCGTTATCCATTTTGCTATAACTCGCCACTTGACGGCGTTGTAGCAAATCATTACTTTAATTAACTACTAGATGGCCCTGCAGTGTATCACTTCTTGACTGTGCAAATGATCGTTATGAAAATTGGTATACATAGATAGTTGAACACGGTCGCTATGAAAATCAGTATACATAGCTATTTGAACAATGAGAATATTTTGGCGTTATCCATTTTGCTATAACTCGCCACTTGACGGCGCTGTAGCAAATCATTACTTTATTGAACCACTGGATGGCCCTGCAGTGTATCACTTCTTGACTGTGCAAATGATCGCTATGAAAATAGGTATACATAGATATTTGAACACGGGGAAGAGTTTGGCGCTATCCATTTTCTTATAACTTGCCACTAGATGTCGCGTCAACACATGAACTTCAGGACTGTCCAGCCGATAGTCATGAAAATTCGTATACATCGATATCTGAATGCGAAAAATATTTTCGCCATATCCGTTTTTCTAAAACTCGCCACTAGATTGCGCTAAGCCGCATGGCCTTCTGCACCGTACAAACGATTGCCTTGCAATTCGGTATGCATGATTATTGGACACAATATAACGCGATATCCACTTTGCTATATCTGTTTATTACAATGAATAGTAATCACCACAAATCGTAATATCAAAAAGTCCATTCATTCCCGTGCGAAGAACGGGTACTTCACCTAGTTTATAATAAATTGTCGCGTTTTGGCACCACATTTAGCGATCAATTATCAAAAATTGCAAACCTTGTGCGACTTTCAACATTTTATTAACTTCCCCCCCCCTCTCCACATTATCTGGCAAACACATTTGAAAAGTGATTCGACACGCTAATGTCTACACAGAAATCCTGATTGAAATTAATAGCACTCGGGGGCTAAACATTTTGGGGTGGACCGCCCTTATAACTTAGGGGTATGAGACATAGTTAAAAACCTATTCTATGACCTAACGAATATACATAGAAAATTTCATTAAAATTGGTCGAGTGGTTTCGGAGGAGTTAGGTGACTAACACTGTGACAGGAGAATTTTATATATTAGATATATATATCAAAATATGCATTTAAAGAAATTAACATTTTTTGACCCTCCAACTCGAAAAAATTTGAACCGGCTAGAAGTTAATTGCAGCAGTTTCGGGGTTAATTTGCCAAAGTTTGCAACCTGGTGTTTTATGGTACGGTTGCATTATTTACCCTTGGTTACAAAAATATAAAAGAAATAGGAAATGGCTAAAATATGTGTTCAGCCCACGGCAAGTAGTTTGTTTTTTTTTTCTTGTAGAATAAACGTGCTGTGAAAGGATCCAAAAGATTTTTGCTTTTTCGTGTATGCATTGTTATTTTGTAATCCAGCTACTGCGTAAAATACGTAAACAGTTACGAATATTCTTGCTTCACTAGACATGATTGAACTGTTAATTTGGATTTTTGCTCGTGTGTTATTGTTATTACGCTAATGTTTAAATCTAGCTGTTGCCGTTCCCAGTATAAAAATATCATCGATTTTGGTACAGCATACGTTAGTGTATTATATAAGTAGATGATCCACATTTTTTTTCCATTTATCACCTAATACGCACTTGAAGGAAGCCCGATATTAGTTATAACCTTGGATAAGAAATTTTTGTGCACTCTATTAATTTAGTAAATTAATAATTGTTATGAGTATTTTACTTTTGATCAGTGTGGCTGTTTTAAAAGTTTATGAATTGTTATAAATCAGGCAGAGAAATATTCCTTTAAAACGGTTAATGTAATGATAAAACAAAGATTCGGTTGGGGGGAGAGGGGGGGATTGTTGAATGGATAAAACTTCTGTAACTGGAGATTCGAAAGTTTCTAAACAAACAACGATAGCGGCTAAATCTTGCAAGCGAAAACCCCTTATATTCTAATTAGGGTCCATCATTTTTCTTGTTACGGTGCACGTTTCCCGCTTTCGGATAAATTTTTATTGGGGCAAAATAGGCTATTGATATTTCCAAAAATCAAAAATAAAATAAGTTATTTTTAGGATCCTCTATGAATAATAATGTTTGTAGTACGAATACTTGAGTTTATCTCTCTATTCTAAAAAAAAAAAATAAAGGCCGCTGTCGCCGCTGTCAAAGATTGTTGACCTATCTCCTCCTAAACCGTGGGGATTTGAGTTTCCACTAAGGTGCTCACAGATTCGAAAAATTCCGAGGAACCTGCTAAGCTGACTTAAATTTCTAAAATCGAATTATTTTAGAAGATATTAATAAGAAACTGAAAAAATAAACAGAATGGTTGCCAGATTTGGCATAAAATCATTCATTCCTTTGCAACAAAGCGTTTCCAAGTATGTAGAATCGCGTGAAATTCACAAGCCTGAGTTAGAATTACGCCCATTTTATGCCAAATTAAAAAGTATATGAAATAAATAACTCAAAGTGTGTTACACAAAGTCGAGAATTTTCAAACAGTAAGTTCGCTTAGACAACAGGAGTTTAGAATTAACGACTATTCGTTTTTTCCAAAACAGAATAACTAATTGTAACTGATTTTAAAAGCGCCATCTTGGCATTAGGAATGATCTGGCAAAATAGTATCTTTCCAAGCAGGGTGAATAAGCTTCGAGTTCGAGAATGCTGGAACCCAGTATCTTGAAAATGAAAAATAATTAAAGTGCAGATTATTTTAAAGGCGGTTCGATCCAGCTGGAGTATTTCCTACCAGTAGACATATTTGGTGGCGTTATCTATGCCTATTTGTCAGCGCGGCGAGATGATATAATCCGTGGTGCTAAATACGCCAATCTGCAAAGGATTATGTATATGAAAATATGGATAACGGTTTTCCGGGAACCTTGCATGAGCAGTAAATATAGGTCGTGAGTATGTGTAAATCTCCAAATAATGCAAAGTCGCCATTGGTGGCAAGCTATCCTACCTGTTCCGTAGTTTTTATGAAAGAAAACATGTGAAGTACTGTTTTCTTAAATCTAATTATTAATTATACATATACGCAAGTCGCTAAATAATGAAAAATCGCCGTGGGTGGCAAATACGCAAGGTGTCCAATAGGTTTTACATAATTAAAAATACAGCTCAAACAGATGTTCTGATTTTATTACGCTTTAACTCCTAATTAATATAACTTTTGAATTGCAACATTAAATATCATTTTTTTTTTAGGAGTGCAAATAATTTTCCCAGCGATTATACGCGGAGTCCGCACTCCAGGTGGAGTATAGCTGAGAACCCGTAGAACACGGATTCCTAATAACAAAATATCTATCGTGATATGGGGGAGTGGGCTACTGTTGTGTGAAGTTTAAATTTTTATGTACCAATGAACATGCAAGAACCAAGCGACGTGTAGCTCAGTAACATTCTATCTGATCCAATCTTTGGGATTTGTCGGTTGAAATTCTGTCTGTTTTACGAATAAGCCTTATTAGGTGCCGAATGCCTCATACGAAAAGCGGGCGTAGCGAGTCTAGAGGCCTTGGCCCCTAGTTTATCAAAGAAGATATATGAATCACTGTTTTCTTAGAGCTAATTGTTAACTATACATATACGCAAGTCGCCAAATTATGAAAATTCTCCATAATGGGCTAATACGCAAGGCGTCCCATGGATTTCACATAATTACAAATAGTGCGAGGTTTAAATTTTTATGTTCCAAGCAACATGCAAGAACCAAGCAATGTGTTGCTCGGTAACATTCTATCTTATCCAACCTTTTTGGGTTTTGTATGTTGAAATTATGTCTTTTTTACGAATAAGTCTTTTTAGGGACCGAATGCCTCATACGGAATGCGAGCGTAGCGAGTCTAGGGGCTTTGGTCCGTAGTTTTCCTAAAAAAAATTATCTGTTTGAAATATTTTAGAAGAAAATGTGGGAGGAGTCATCAAATGGGTGACTTTTAAAAGGAGCTGTTTACATAAATATTAAACAAAAATTATACACTTTAAAAATAACTGGCTGAAGTACCCGTTCTTCGCACGGGATATTGTTGAACCAACAAATATAAATGAAAAATAAATAAATATATATTAAACAAATTATGGCTATAGATTTAATCGCCTACAAAAACCGTTTTACAATATTCGTTTGGCATATTTTAACTGTACTTGATCTTTTTAAATCTGTTTGGAATGTGCATCATAATCAACAGCTGTGCCGTATATGACTTTCTTGTTCCATAAAACACCGTTCAAAATTGAATCTATATTAAAATCACATACTAAAACTGTTTTAAAATCCTCGTCAGACATATTCTAACTATACTTCACTTTTATTTACACGAAAATAGACACCAATATTCCAATTAAATGAATAGTTGGGTTAGGCGATTTCTCAATAAATATAGAAGATATCACCAGGCTATCTCCAATTTTGGGGACATTTTTAATGCTAAATTTGGCTATAAGTCACCAAAAAATATCAAACCTTTGCGACTTTCATACTTCATTTGGCAACGTTTGAAAAGTGATTTGCCCTTTCACCAGGTAGACAAAAATCTTATTTAAAACACTCAAAAGCTAAAAAATACATGTAAAAAACCTTTTTTTTTAACTACCCTCTATCGAGGTCGAGTTCTAAAAAAAATCTTGCAAGGTCTTTTATGAATTTGTGTTCGTTACATGTCAATGCAAGATTTTATGACTATCTTCATTTTCTTTCGAAATGAAGGCAAATGTGACACCAGTTTGAGAGCACAAATACTAAAAAACCCTGAAAATGACTTTTAGGTATTCGTGGTCGCTCCATTTTAAAAGCAAGAATTTTATGGCTATCTATTTTTGTTTGAGATATGATGGCAAAATTGAAAGCAACGTTTTGGACCCGTTATCTTCGTTTTGATGCGAATTCTAAAAAATTCCTAAAAATGATTTTAAAGCATTAGTGTTCACTATATTTTATGAAAGAAATTTAGTTTATCGCTTTTTCCTCTGATATATCAAGGCAAATGTGAAAAGAACGTTAAAGAACGTTTTGGCGCTTTAACCCCCCCCCCCCATCGAATGCGAATTCTAAAAGACCTTAAAATGATTTTTGGTGTTTTTGTTAGTTACATTTTAAAAGCAAGAACTTCATGACTCTCTTTTTTCTTTCCTCTGAGATAACGAATATGTGAAAAGAACGTTTAAAACCCTTACTCCCGTTCGGTAGCGAATTCTGAAAAACCCTGAAAACTATTTTAAGGTATTTCTGTTTGTAACATTTTAAAGCAAGAATTTTGCAGCTTCTCTTTTTTACTTTCTTGTACGTAGTATAAGGAACTAATATGATCCCGAAAAATTTAGGGGCCAGATTTCTACGAAAAAACCACTAAATTTACATTTAAGAATGTTTGCGATGTACCTCATCGTACGCTAGCATGCTCGTTCATATAAATGCGTGTGCTACACCTTTTGACCGTCCACGAGTCAATTCTGACCAGTTTTTCCATGCCGTCTGTACGTACGTATGTATGTAATTTCCATATCTTAAACACTATTGGTCATAGACTGTTGAAAACTTATATTTAGGATTATAAACTATCCTGCCCAATCGGCAGGATAGTTTATCTACAGGGCCGCCCAAAAGATTTTAAATACATTACCCTCTATGGGTAGAAATTCATTAAAGAGTATTTTAGAGGTATTAGGCTATTTCAAACGACTCAGAAGTGATACATGCTGTTAAGGGTTACAAAATGAATTTCTCTATCGAAAAAAGTGTCTTTATCATTTATAAGTTCAGCTACAGGAACACTCAAAAGATTTCCAACACATTAAGGTCAATGGCAATTTTATTGACAGTCATCCATTTCAAGCACAATACCATCCTACCACATAAGTCAGGTACTGGTCCGACCACGGTCACGTGCCACCCTCAAGAACTATGCCAAAAGTCGCCAAGCTTGGCGACTTTTGGTGTACGTGTGTGCATATTTAACTCTCAAATCTCAAAAATTATTAGTCGTAGAATGTTGAAATTTCATATATAGGATTGTTGTAACATCTAGTTGTGCATCTCGATTTTTGGTTCCCATCTACTGTAGAGTTTATTTACAGGACCACCCAAAAGAATTTCAATACA
Organism: Cheiracanthium punctorium; assembly: GCA_038373885.1. Classification (NCBI taxonomy): domain Eukaryota; kingdom Metazoa; phylum Arthropoda; class Arachnida; order Araneae; family Cheiracanthiidae; genus Cheiracanthium; species Cheiracanthium punctorium. The sequence continues at coordinate 50,312 of JAWZYV010012872.1, forward strand.
TTAATGCCTGTGGACATCTTCAATATATTACATCTGTAGTCAGTCATTGTTTGGTCCATGCCCAAAATCTCGCCATTTGTCGTCGACCTTGGCGAGTTTTTCGGAAATATTGCCGTTTGTAATCGTCCCTGGTGAGTTTTGGGCAAAATATCGCCAAATATGGCGATAGTCAGTCATTGTCCATGCCCAAAATCTCGCCATTTGTAGTTGACTGGGCGAGTTTTGCAGAAATATCGCCAAATTTACCTCTAAAAATAATTTTGCATTTCGCATAACTAAAACTTTTAACCGTAGAATGTTGAAATTTTGTATTTATAACTGCATTCTAACTGTGCATTCTAATTGTAGCATCTAACTGTGCATCTTTTTCTGATTGCAATCGACTGGGTAGTTTTTTTATAGGGTCACCCATATAACTTTAAATGCATGGTATATGAATACATTCAATTCATTGAAAGTCGGGTCAATTCCTTCTTTGGCTATCCCCAAAATCTCGCAAACCATCTCAAGCTTGTCGGCTTTTGGTGAAATATCGCAAGTGTCAGAAGCAAATCTTTCAAACTGAACCTAGTTTCGCGATATCGAAATATATGGTTAGAAATCGCTAAACCTTAGTATTACTGTAGTATTTTATCTCTTTCAAACAAAATAAGTTTAGATGAAGTGCGCCGAAAATATTTTTGATTTTCGTGCAGAGAAGTCGTGTGTTGCCCACATCAGATTTTTTTTAATCTGAGATATGAAAGGAAATGTGAAAGGAACGTTTTGGCCCCTTGCCCCCGTGTGAATTCTAAAAAACCCTGAAAATAATTTTTAAGTATTTCTGTTAGCCATAAAATTCTGTCTTTAAAATGTAACTATATCTTTTTTGAGATATGAAGAGAAACGTAAAAAAAAAAAACTTTTCGCCCCCTCCCCCCCCCCCCGTCTGCAGAGGAACTTTAAAAATTCGCTTCTTTAATGACGATTTTGGCACAAAAACTATTCTTTATCTCCAGTAGATTTGGCTGGATGATGATCGTCAGTCATTCAGTCAGTCAGGACATCTTTCTTTATATATAGAGATTTGAAAATTTATGAACTTTAAAACAGAGATTTGAAATTCTTACGCTTTTTAATTTGGCGTAAAACTGGCGTATTTCCATGGCATTTCATCTTGTTCAAATCCATGCGATTCTACGTTGGATCAATAGCATTTCTGCTCGTTCAAAAGCATTAATCATTTTATGCTGTACCTTTTTGTAGGTTTTTATCATTTAACCATCTTATTTTTGCAACCAGGGGCAGCCCGACACGGTAAGCATGTCATCTGGGTGCCGGCTTCGAAGGGGCGTCATTTGGAACTCAAAAACTAAGTAGAGTATAAAATGGGGGTGTCTTTTTTACGTTAGCAGGCGGGCCGCCCTAGGGGTTACCCTAGGGCCGCTCCTGTTTGTAACCATCTTAATTTTAAATTCCATTCAGAATCTGAGTGATTTCAGGGCCAAGGAAGCCAGTGAGGAACAGGATTCTTTCCGAACAAGATTTATTAAGATAGCGAACCAACTGGTCGCCGGAGGCGGCTAGTTTATAAATAAAGTTATTTGTGAGACGTTCAAATAACAAATTAATATTCCCTCTGACAATAATTAAAACAAAGTAAATAAACAGTTGTTGCTATACTTACGTGGACAATGAAATCATTCAATTTTAATATTTTATTTAGAGATATTATTTTTTAGATTTAGTATATAATATAATACGATAGTAATTACTTACTACATTTTACGTGGAATATTGCTCTTAGATTCATTAGTAATAATGGCGGTAAGTTGTTCAAAATGATATTTTTAAGGTTTAGAAATAAGTTGTTAAAACACAAAATCTCTATTTTAGAAACAAATTAAAAATGCAACCTATAATTTAAGTTTAATTAATAATTTTTATTAATTATAAAACAATAAGGTGTCTTTTAGATTGATATAAAACTTACTGTTGATACTTATAACGATAATTTTAAAATAAATCAGAACGTACTCTATCTGTAGTATTCATAATTTTAAATTATTCTTTTAAAAAAAACCATTTGATTAAACCAGTCGTTTTAAACCATGCCAACCCTGCCATAGAGTGCAGTGTATTGGATTTTTTTTCTCCTGTAAAAGAACTATAAATGCTACTTACATGATGTTCAAAAGAATACGTGGTACTGTGCATAGAAAAAATATAAATTTCGCACGAATTGATGTATATTTACGGCAGTACGGGTTGACAACAGAAAGGACAAACAAACCGAAATCATAAACACCTCTCAAACTTTGGTAAGTTAAAAATATAAATACCTTTTATACTACATAACGGTATTGCAAGAACACGGAGAGCGAGAAAGTTATTCTTTTAAGGGTTAACAGTCTAAAACTAATTTTCCACGCTCTAGAAAATCGAAGTTTGCAATTTTCTGTCATTAAATCCCTCTGGTTCTAACGCTTTAACGGATTTTAGTCGGTCGGAGAAATCCCTTCGACCGCCGAACCGCCCTCCCACTCTTAGGCAGATAGCCCTTAGTCATGCCTTAACAAAACGCAACACACTAAATCGGTTAATTACAGCGTAAGTAACGAATTTTCAAAATCGTCATAGCTTAATATTATTACATTAGATACTTTATGATTTATCGCCAAATAATGAAAATATCGCCAAGCTCGGTTCATTTTTCAAAGCATTTTTTCGCATCATATTTGGCAATATATCGTAAAAGTCGCCAACATTGACGACTTTTGGTACAACTTTTGAGGGAGGCACACGATTGTCGCCCGGTTATATTAGGATATTATATTGTAGGATATAATTCAAAATAATTTCAAACTGCCATTGACCGTATTGTATTGAAATTATTTTGAGTTCTCTTGTAGGAGAAATATTAATGATACAGACACTATTTTCGATGGAGAGCTTCATTTTGTAATCCTTAATAACATATATCAATTTTTTTACATTTCAAATAGCAGAATATCTCTAAAACTAGAAGTCAAAGCTCATTGCTGAAATCGAATTTCATGCCTTTCTGGGAACGTGCGGAAACTTTTCGCATTCTAACGATTTTATAAATCTGGAAAAAGCCTGATAATTGTTAAATCAATATGAAGTCATTTTCCCTTCCAATAGCTAATTTTGTCGCGCAAATGATTAATTCATTTTATTCTCGGGGAGAAAAAAAAATGGAGCTGAAAAGAATGAAAAATCGCTTAAAAAGGAGGGAACGGGTGGATTGTCAGATTTTTAAAGGAGCGCAGATTTTTTTCTATATTTTATACATAATTATGAAACACTTCAAGCGGATCGTACAAACGGTGTAGATGTTATAAGGCTCTTTGTGATTAGTTTTGCAAACTTTTTGCAGTAATAGCGGAAAAATGTTTTATCTTGGAGTCGGGGATCAGCGTGACTGTATAGTAAGATGAAATGTTTTGAAGAATAACTTCCCAGAGCGAAATGTATTAGGAATATTTTGAGTGGTCCTGTAGAAAAACTATTAATGCCACATATAGACCATTTTAAATAGGGTACATGGTACAGTAGATAAGAATAACATATAAATTTCATAGAAATCGATGCATATTTACGGAAGTCAGAGCACGTAGTGATAAACGGAAAAATCGAAATCATAAGCACTTTTCAACCTTGTTGGAAAGTGTTGAAAACTGGGTCTAGCTTTGTTATTTTCTTCCCATTCCTGAGCTAAATTTTTTGTGGCTTTAAAGAAGTTTTGGTAGAGCCTGGATATTTGCCATTACGACGAGATGAACTATTTCGTGGTGCTAAGTACGTCATTCTACAAAAGATTATGCACAAGAATCTACGGAGAACTGTTTTAATGGCAGCCTTACATAGGAAATCGGTACCGGTTATTCGCACGTGTAAATCGCAAAATAAAAGTTGCCATTGATGGAAAAATAGCCTGGCTGTTTCGTAGTTTTTAGCAACGAAAACATATGAAGTATTGTTTTATTTGCAAACTTAGAAAAATGATGATTATAAGCATACGTAAGTCGCTAAAATATGACAAACCGCCATGTTTGACAAATGCGAAGGTGTTCCATAGCTTTTACATGTTTAAAAATATTGTGAAATTTAAATTTTTACTCTCCATGGAATATTCAAGAACCAAGCAATGTTTAGCTCGGTGATATTCTATCAGATCTAATATTCAGATTTTGAAGGTGGAGATTATGCCTTTTTACGAGTAAGCCTTATTAAAACCGAATGTGCCATAAGAAAAGAGAGCGTCGCGAGTCCAGGGACCTTTCCTCCTAGTGATTTAAAAAATACCAGAAATATTCAGCATTTTAAAAAAAATCACGATAAATATTACATCACGCTAATGGCACTATGAATGACAGACAGTTTTCTTTAGGTTATCCTGAAAATCACGAAGTGGACGATGATTCGGTGTCGCAAGAAAGACTGTTTGTGTTGAAAAGTGTTTTATAATCGATGGGTTTGATTTGATTTGTCTTTCGTTTCTTTTTTCCACAGGTGCTCGAGTCCCTCCAGCTTTGCACCCAATGTGACAGCAACGGAGACATCGAGTACGAGTTCCCGTGCTTCAACATGCTCGACTCGCAGGACTACTTGTGGGAAAGGGGGGACCTCACGTACACGAATGCCGTGTACGGGGGTGTGCGGATACAGTGCTGGCCCGCAGACAAGCACTTGCTCAGATGCGTCATCCCCAGACTGCAGGTAACGGATATTCCAATAAACTATGCTCTATGGGTAACCATTATTTAAAGGGTATTATACATATATTTAGCCACTTAAAACAAACGAAAATTAATAAATGGTGATAAGGATCACAAAATAATAATCTTCATTAGAAACTGTATCTGTATCTGCAGCATTTATAGTTTTTTTTTACAGGAGCATTCAAAATAATTGCATTGCATTACGGTCTACGGCGGTTAAAAACATTAACTACAATACATTAAGTATATGACCGTTTACAACTTCACTCCTCACTTACAAGATGGAAATAAATTTTAAAGATCTTTTACAGTTCTCGCAAAATTGCATTAATAGTGATATACAGCTTTTAAAAAATTATCCTCAAAATCTCGCCGGATTTAAGGTCAGTGCATCGCCAAATTTGGCACATTATTGTGGATGGAAAGTGTTTTATAATCAATGCGTTTAGCATAATTTATCTTTCTTGTTGTTTTCCCATCTTTTTACAAAATTGTCGTGTTCTTTTCCCTCGCCATTTTATTTTATTTTATTTTTTTCAGCGATCATTTTTTACCTCGTGGGTGGATTTCGAAAAGGAGGTATTTTATGTATGGCTCCATATTAATTTAGTCAAGCTCTGATGATATTTTCATTCAGAAAAACCATGTTTTTAAATCACTCCGTAAAGTGTTTCCAGTAAAGAGGTGGTAAACTTTCGACGACTCTTCACCAAGTTTAAAGGCAAAAAAAAAATAAGTTCTAACACTGATTCACACTCCTGCAGTCAAAAGATCTAATTCTGCAACAGTTTTTGAGGTTCCCATTACTAGAGACGAATTAACCTATGCTCTAAAAAGCCTCCTAGGTAGTAAATCACTTGATGGGGATGGAATCCATTCCTACTTTCTCACCCATCTAGGATCTAGGGCATTTGAAACAATCGATCTTTCTCCAGTATAATATGGAATATTGGTATTGTACCAACTGATTGACGATCACCCACACATAAGAAAGATAAAGATCCAAAAACCTTAGCAGTTATAGACCAATATGGCTGAGTAGCATTATAGGAAACACTATGGAGAAAATGATTGTAAGAAGACTTAATTTCTACCTAGAATCTAATGGATTACTGGCTGAAGAGAAAGCAGGGTTTAGAAGCTTCAGATCTACCAACCAACACGTTGCCCATCTGGGCTAGTCTGTCAAAGATGCCCTAGATAACAGACATGTCCTAATGGCTATTTTTATTGATCTCAAGTCTGCCTGCGATAATGTATGGCGAGAGTGCCTTTTATATAAATTTTCAAAACTAGGTATTAAGGCAAATCTTTTTAACTGGAAACGTGGCTTCCTGTGCCAGCGCTCTTTCAGAGTATCCCCCATCTAGGATCTAGGGCATTTGAAACAATCGATCTTTCTTCAGTATAATATGGAATATTGGTATTGTACCAACTGACTGGCGACTCCTAGCCACGACTCCGACCAACTCCTAGCTTTCGTGGCTGTTACATCTTTCCGGGATAAAGCACACAAAAGAGATAAATGAGATCACACATATTACTTTTTAAACGAATTTATTTATTTGCTCGAAACATCACCATAAAAACGGAAAAAAGCACACATATAAAAATATGTTAACCTGGGGAAGCATCGTCACAAAAAAATTACATCGTTGATGCTATTGCGAGTTTTACATGTCGGTGGGTGAAGGCCTGCATCACAGAAGTGATCGACCTCACCACACTAGATGAACAGCCCAACTGCCAAAAAAGACCGTTATGGAAAAACCGTTAAGCGTACAAGACGGTAAAGGTATGGGTTTCTCGTTTGTTCTAGAAAAATCTCGAGACGCCCGCAGTATGTTTCTTTACACAAAAGAAAAAACTACAAAAACATCTAGATTACAAACATCTAGATTACTAAAACAGCAGAGGAAAAAGATAAACAATCAAGCTATGGCTTGATTGTTTATTTTTTTCAGTTCCCTCTGCTCTGTATGACGGAAGGGTTTGTCTGACGAAGACCGAACGAATTTTCGGTCGAAACGATCGTTACGCCTTGAAGTAACCTTTTATGTGTGTTTTTTTTTCACATTTATTTATTTTATTTTTTAACACCAGTTTTTTGAGTGTTTATTTTCATAGTATGGAAGTGGACCTAAATAAATCATTTTGCTTGGCTTTTTCAATTATGCATCAAATTTTTGATCTTCAACTGATGTGTAAGGGCCCCTAAATCCCCGTATGCAATGATTTTAAATATTTGGGAGCAACGTTTGACCGCAAATTGGCATGGAAACCCCATGTAAAGGAAATTGTCAACCGAGCTGTGAAGAGGCTTAGTGCTCTCAAACACCTTGCTGGGGTACGTTGGAGTTGCACTAGACCAACCCTGCTCCAGACCTATCATGCGTTCATTCACCCCGTTTTAACTTATGCAGTGAGCCACTTGATGTGGCCGGGGAAAATGTAATCGATTCTCTGGGAAAAGTTCAAAATATGGCCTTGCGCATTGTTTCTGGGGCAGTAAAGACCACCCTGATAGATGCCATGCTTATGCTGACTATCGGCAAGCCACTAAGAACCATGATCCAAGAAAAAAACCCTGATTCTCGGGTAAAAGATCATTAGAGTACCTGGATGCTTTTCACTTGAAACGAGGTTAGTCGAGATCCATATTTAAAGACTCAGATGGGTTTCTTCAGGGAGTCATTCAGCTTAAAAATTCACTCGGTTTAAATTTTGAACCAGAATGCCTTGTTCCTCCACAAAATCCTATAAACTTTAATCCTGTACAGATTAATCTAGACTTAAAGTGCCAAAGCTAGACTTAAAGTGCCAAAGTTTTGGCTACTAGTGCCAAAGGTTAACCAAAAGTAACTTAGACCCTTCTATTTTAAGAGCCTCATGCACTCGAAGCATTAGATACATTCTATCCCGTACGATGGATCGCTTTTGTCTGATAGCCCTAACGCAAATGCCGGAGTTTTCTCGGAGATCTTTTACTTTTATGTCCCTGTAGAGCGAGGTACTGCATTTGACGATGAAGTTGCTACTATTCACGCAGCTCTTTCTTGAGCTACACTGTCATCTGGATAAATTCACAAGAAGTGTTGTCCTCTGCGATTCCAAAGCTGCCCTACTAGCCATGCCTGATAATAATCCCTTAACACAGAACGTACTGGACTGTCGTCATTATCTTAAGAACTTGACATCTCTTGAGAAAACTATTGTCCTCCAGGGGGTTCCTGCCCACTGTGGGGTCCCAGGTGATGAGAATGCGGATTACCTAGCTAAAAAGGGGGGGGGGGGTGATCATGCAGATTTCTTCTCCTCCTATGCTATTCTTCACCATCAAACATCTTGTTAAAAAATCCGATTATGGATATTCGTGCCCAAGAAGATCTTAATTAACTGTGTATCCCGTGAAATTTGGAAGAATGCTGTTCCAAATTTTCGTAATGGTCCAAGACGTACTGAAGTTACCGAATTCCGTTTGCCCATTGGACATGACTGTTTACGGAATCATCTTTTTACATTCAATACTGTGCCTTCCCTGACATGCACTTTGTGCAGCTCTGGAGAAGTTATGGACTCCGCTCACTTACTCCACTGTCCTGAGCTTCACAAGACTTCTCTCGCCAAGCAACACTAGGAGGCTCGAGACCTATTTGATGAATGAACTTTATTGCAGCATTTTACTTTGTTGCAGCAAATACTATTAGTTCACAACAGCTTTAATCTATTGTTACAATATTTCGTAAGCTGTAGAATATGCATCACATGTATTTTTCTATAAATAGGTTACAATCATAAAAATTTCAAGATAGGGTTACCAGGCGAAATACACGAAAGATGAGAGATAAAATGACGTAGTCAATTAATAGCGTTTTGATATGGCAATAATGAAACTAAAAAATTAGAGGGGTTCAGGGGGTCTCCCCCTGACGTGGCTCGAACAGCCGAGTTTTATATTTATATATTCATTTACTTTTCTGTTCTTGTTTGCTGTAACTTTTCATAATCTGCCTTTGGGAAAAAAGAACACTGATTCTAACTTGGCAGTATCTTCTGTATTTTACCAGAAATTGCCCATTTTGCTGTGGGAATGGCATCATTAGAAAATAGGGGGGAAATATATTTTTAAACCATTGCGTAAAGGGTTGCCGGTGGCGACGTTCGTAGTAATATGTCAACTCGCCAAGATTGGCCACTTTTGGTAATTTATCGCGAAGTTTAGCGCCAAAAAATAAGTTCTCAAAACTAAATCCAACGTGGCAATAACTTCTATATACATATATCGTGATATTGCCAAACCTTTCTATTTTGCAGTGGAATAATTTTTCGTTGTGTTGAAATAATTTGGAGTCGTTTTTCTTTTTTTTAATCCTACTTGCTTTTATTTATTTATTTTCTTTTTTTTTTTCAATTCCTACTAGTAGTTCACACTCTGCCTATATATAGCTTGTTCAAATATTCAATCGTTAATAAAATACTTTTTTATTCATCCACTCAAATTCAAATGCATTTTTTAAACATGTTAATACAGTTTTGTCCCAATCGATTCGATAATTTATCAAGAGGACCGCTCTAAAGATTCTAAATACATTACGCTCTATGGGCCAAAATTCATTAAACTCACATATCTCAAAAACTATTAGACGTAGAATGTTGAAACTTTATATTCAGGATTGCTGTAGCATCTAATTGTGCACCCCTCCTTTCGGTCCCATTCAACTGAATAGTTTATCTACAGGGACGCCTAAAACATTTTAAATACTTTACGCTCTATGGGCAGTTTCGTGTATAGGTTGCCAATGATCGTAAAAAGACGACGTTTGGTATTAAATTGTTGTCACAATATTACGTGAACAATCTTGAAGAACACAAACACTGCATTGTATTGAATAAAAAATGCGCCGAGCTCAAAAGAAAGTATTAAGATTTACCTGCGATTGCAGCTCAGTAAAAAGGAAGTTTCTGTTAGAGCGGCATTGTAACTATTTCACTTCGAATGAGAGAGAACTTAATCCGAATGCATAAGAACGACGGGAAATCACAATAGGTAATGATGTGCATTACGAAGATTCACAAAAGAGATGAAGGAGGCGGTCTCCTAATTATTAACCCATAATATTGTTGCGGAAAGGCACGTCCATCTTCCTAGCTCTCATGGCTGTTACATCTTTCCGGGATAAAGCACACAAAAGAGATAAATGAGATCACACATATTACTTTTTAAACGAATTTATTTATTTGCTCGAAACATCAGGTTTATTTGACTATAAAAATTGAAAAAAGCACACATATAAAAATATGTTAACCTGGGGAAGCATCGTCACAAAAAAATTACATCGTTGATGCTATTGCGAGCTTTACATGTCGGTGGGCGAAGGCCTGCATCACAGAAGTGATCGGCCTCACCACACTAGATGAACAGCCCAACCGCCAAAAAAGACCGTTATGGAAAAACCGTTAAGCGTACAACACGGTAAAGGTATGGGTTTCTCGTTTGTTCTAGAAAAATCTGGAGACGCCCGCAGTATGTTCCTTTACACAAAAGAAAAAACTACAAAAACATCTGCTTCAGCCAGAGCAGACCATATGAGCGAAGAGCTGTTATTATAATTCTTTTAGCCGGCTACCAGCTGATAAGAGCAAAACGTGAGAAATAAAGTTACTCCTTTGTGATTTTGCAGAGAGGCCCAAGGAAGGGGAAAAAATATATTGTGATTTTTGACCGATTAAATCCAAAGTAATTAAAATATAAAAAATATGTCCTATGCGGTGAAAGAGCAACAGGACATATACTCCCTCAAGTTTTCAGAAAAAAAGTGTACGTGTAATCTTTACGCGCGATTGAAATAAAACTTCTTTGACGTTGGATTCAGTTACAGCCAGATTCATTTTCTTTGTGGCGTTTATCCCCATATACCGTTCTTAAACCGTTGTTCAGCCGGGAGGTTGGGTTAGAATCCAGGGAGTGTCCATGTATTATCCTTTAACTGTGTTCTTAAACCGTTTGCATTCGGGGTTTGTTTCTTTGTGGTGTTCCATACCTGTGTTCTTAAACTGTTGTTCCGTCTGGAAATTGTGTTAGAATCCAGGGAGTGTCCATGTATTATCCTTTAACTGTGTTCTTAAACCGTTTGCATTCGGGGTTTGTTTCTTTGTGGTGTTCCATACCTGTGTTCTTAAACCGTTGTTCCGTCTGGAAATTGTGTTAGAATCCAGGAAGTGTCTATGTTGTCGCATTATTCATTAACTGTTTTCTTATGCCATTGTTCAGTCTGGAGGATGGGTTTGAATGGGGAGAATGTCCATAGTCTAGTATTATACTTTAACTGTGTTCTTTAACTGATGTTTTCCTCTGTTTGTTGGGTTCGAATGCAGGTAGTGTACATTTTATTTGTGTTTTCCTGTCACAGTGTTCTTAAGCGTTGATTTCGTCTGATGGTAGGTTTCGAATTACTATTCTGTATCCCTGTTTTTAAACTGCAGGTTCTGTCTATTGTTTGGAATTGATTGCAGCCAGGGTCCGTTTTTTGTGGTGTTCCATCCCCGTGTTAAACCGCCTCCGTCTTGATGTTGTGTTAGAATCCAGGGAGTGTCCATATATTATCCTTTAACTGTGTTCTTAAACCGTTTGCATTCGGGGTTTGTTTCTTTGTGGTGTTCCATACCTGTGTTCTTAAACCGTTGTTCCGTCTGGAAATTGGGTTAGAATCCAGGAAGTGTCTATGTTGTCGTATTATTCATTAACTGTTTTCTTATGCCATTGTTCAGTCTGGAGGATTGGTTTGAATGGGGAGAATGTCCATAGTCTAGTATTATACTTTAACTGTGTTCTTTAACTGATGTTTTCCTCTGTTTGTTGGGTTCGAATGCAGGTAGTGTACATTTTATTTCTGTTTTCCTATCACAGTGTTCTTAAGCGTTGATTTCGTCTGATGGTAGGTTTCGAATTACTATTCTGTATCCCTGTTTTTAAACTGCAGGTTCTGTCTATTGTTTGGAATTGATTGCAGCCAGGGTCCGTTTTTTGTGGTGTTCCATCCCCGTGTTAAACCGCCTCCGTCTTGATGTTGTGTTAGAATCCAGGGAGTGTCCATATATTATCCTTTAACTGTGTTCTTAAACCGTTTGCATTCGGGGTTTGTTTCTTTGTGGTGTTCCATACCTGTGTTCTTAAACCGTTGTTCCGTCTGGAAATTGGGTTAGAATCCAGGAAGTGTCCATGTTGTCGTATTATTCTTTAACTGTTTTCTTATGCCATTGTTCAGTCTGGAGGTTGGGTTTGAATGGGGAGAATGTCCATAGTCTAGTATTATACTTTAACTGTGTTCTTTAACTGATGTTTTCCTCTGTTTGTTGGGTTCGAATGCAGCTAGTGTACATTTTATTTTGTGTTTTTCTATCACAGTGTTCTTAAGCGTTGATTTCGTCTGCTGGTAGGTTTCGAATTATTATTCTGTATCCGTGTTTTTAAACTGCAGGTTCTGTCTATTGTTTGGAATTGATTGCAGCCAGGGTCCGTTTTTTGTGGTGTTCCATCCCCGTGTTAAACCGCCTCCGTCTTGATGTTGGGTTAGAATCCACGGAGTGTCCATTTGTTATACTTTTATTCTGTTCTTAACGCTTTGCAGCCAGTGTTTGTTTCTTTGTGGCGTTACATACCCTTGGTCTTAAACCGTTGTTCCGTCTGGATATCGGGTTAGCATCCAGAAAGTGTAAGTGTTAAACACGGAGATATATTATAGGAGTGGACACTCTCCATAGCTGCTATACTGGATTTTTGGTACCCCAGATAAGTTTTAATTATGTAAACATTGGAAATATAGTGACATGCAGCGATCCTAGCGGTAAAAGAGTAAAGCATTTCCTGTGCTGACTGATAACTAATTTTACTTGTTTTTAATTTTCCTACCTAGCATGTGAACGAGATTATGAACGCGAGCACTAAATTTTAATTATATTTTTTTCCCTTTCGCTTACCTGGTTGCCTTAGTAACATATGAGTAAAAAAAAAGAAAAAAGATGTTCTATCTTAAGATAATTAAAATATTGAGTTTATATTTGTTAATGAGTGCGTATATCGTGGCTGACAGAAAAGAAGTTTTTCGTCTGCCACGGTATATATCTACATTAGAAAATCGCTTAGAATTCATTGAGTTCTTTATGTAACATGAATTTAACATTTTAATATGAGTTTTTAAATTTAAATCTGTGTTAAAATTTGTCGCAGCATGAAATAACTGCTTGTTTGAGACTGATCGTCATTATAAATAAACACTTTAAATATTGCATTCACACAAACTACATTCTTCTAAATTTACTAATACTTCTCCAAATACAGATTTTGGACAAAATAGTAACACGACATTACTTCGCTTCGAAACTATTGCCTATATTAATTACAAAATATTAGGTTGTAACGAAAGTTTCCCGCCACCGCAAACATCGTCAGCACACAGTTCGCGTTGGCGTATTTGCTCATATTTTGGCAAACGATTTTTGGCATTTGAAAGAAAGAGGCATACTTTATAACACTGTGTTGTGAAATCTGTAAAAAAAATATAGTTATCATTAAGTATAAGGTGTCCCAAATGGAACTATCACTCTAGAGAATTAGAACCATCATTTACTTCCACTTGTGTTGCAAAAAGTCAGCTACATAATATCAACAAATTATGAGTACAGCGTTAAGTACTATTGTTGTATCATGTGACACTGTGCAGGTTTGGTACCGAAAGTTCAAAAACAGTTATCTAAGGAGTTAGAAGTTAGTTTTTCATGCAGATATGGCGGAAAACTTTCGTTACAACCTGATAGTATTGAAACAATTATGTAATTAAAACACATCTGAAGCCAGTAATTATTATATATCACGTTCATAAGTCTATGTATTTAATTTTTTTTTAAGTTCTGCTAATTCAACGATCCCCATTTACTTCGCCTCGATGGAAATATAAACAACCTGAGATGCGCAGAAACAGAAGATGCTCAGTTACCTAGTGTGCGTTAGAGATGAGACGGGCTCAGCCCGGGCCCGACTCGGGCTCGGGCTCTGTAATTCACGATTGCGTTCGGGCTCGGGCTCGTGAAAAATTTCTTCTTTGTTGAACATACTCCTTGAAACAGATTTTAAAAAGTGATTCATGGGATAAATAGACGTACTTATTTCAAAAAATAGCGGCACGGGGGGACTAGAAGGTGTGTGAAGCTCCAAAATTTATTGTATCCTCTTAATGAAGTAGTTAATTTTATTTGTCTTTAGCTGAAATTTCGGACTCGGGCGGGCTCGGGCTCCAACTTTAATAATATTGCTCGGGCTCGGGCGGGCTCGGATTAAAAGTCTTCGGGCTCGGGCTTCAAAAAATGAGCCCGAACTCATCTCTAGTGTGCGTAGCGCCATCTGTTTACAACAACGGCGTTATCCAACGTTCTGAGAGAAGTGTCCCCTCCTATAAATTTGCTTTCGTGGTTTTTCCGTAGTGTTTGAATCGAGAGAATGTCTATGTTGTGGTATTTTTCTTTAAATGTGTTCCTAAACTGGTGTTTTCTTCTGTTGGTTGGTATCGAATGCACGTAGGGTCTATTAGTGCGTTTTTCTATGGCAGTGTTCTTAAACCTTTGTTTTCCTCTGTTCATTTTGTTCCAAGTATTATTCTGTTTCCGTACTCAAGTTTTCGTCTGCTAGTTTGGCTCGATTGCAGGTTCCATTTCTTCATGTTTTTCTATTACCGTGCTCTTAAACTGTAGTTTTCGCCTGCTGGTTGGGTTCGATCGCAGGCAGCTTCCGCTTTTCCAAAACCATGTGAGCGTTACTTCCGTCAGAAAAAAAAATCTGAGTTACTCCCTAGTTGCGCCTAAAGAAGTTTTACTTCAAAAAAAATTACATATTCCATATAAATATGAAAGTAATATATCAAAGTCCAATAATATTTAAAAAATGCATAACGTTCATCAGGTTTATTTGACTATAAAAATTGAAAAATGCACACATATAAAAATATGTTAACCTGGGAAAGCATCGTCACAAAAAAATTACATCGTTGGTGCTATTGCGAGCTTTACATGTCGGTGGTCGAAGGCCTGCATCACAAAAGAGATCGGCCTCGCCCTCGCCACACCAGATGAATAGACCAACTGCCAAGAAAAGACCGTTATGGGAAAACGGTTAAGCGTACAAGATGGTAGAGGTATGGGTTTCTCGTTTGTTCTAGGACGCCAGTAGTATGTACCTTTACACAAAAGAGAAAACCGCAAAAGCATCTGCTTCAGCCAGACCATATGAGCAAAGAGCTGTTATTATTTTTTTTAGCAGGCTAGCAGCAGCTGATAAGAGCGAAACGTGAGAAATAATGTGCTTTTGCAGAGAGGCCTAAGGAAGGGGGAAAAAATACATTGTGATTTTTGACGGATTAAATCCAAAGTAATTAAAATATTAAAAAAAAATATGCCCTATGCGATGAAAGAGCAACAGGACAGGCAGAAATTCGTTAAAGCATATTTTAGAGGTATTAAGCTAGTTCAATCCACTCAGAAGTGATAAATGCTGTTAAGGGTTACAAAATGAATTTTTCCATCGAAAAAAGTGTCTTTATCATGTATAGTTCTGCTACAGGAACACTCAAAAGATTTTCAACACATTACGGTCAATGACAGTTTTAGGGACATTCATCCATTTCAAGCACAATATCGTCCTACCGTATTGTTAGGCTCGTGACCGTGGTCGGATCATTACCTATCTGAAGAATTACGCCAAAAGTCCCCAAGCTTGGCGTACGTATGTATGTATTTGACTCTCAAAAACTATTAGTCCTAGAATGTTGAAATTTCATTGATTGTTGTGCATCTCGATTTTTGGTTCCAATCTACTGAAGAGTTTATTTACAGGACCACCCAAAAGAATTTCTATACATTAATGTCTATGGACATCTATATATTACATCTGTAGTCAGTCATTGTTTGGTCTATCCCCAAAATCTCGCCATTTGTCATCGATCTTGGTGAGTCTTGCCAGAATATCGCGAAATTTGCCGATAGTCAGTCATTTGATCCATGCCCAAATTATGGGTATTTTTAGTCGACCTTGTCGAGTTTTGCCAAAATATCGCCGAATTTGGCGCTAAAAATAATTTCGCATTTCGCATAACTCTAAAACTTTTTACCGTAGAATGATGAAATTTTGTATTAAGAACTATTGTAACATCCAACTGTGCATCTGTTTTTTTTTCAATTCGTACTATTAGTTCACACTCTTCCTAAATATATATTTATATATCTTGTTCAAATTTTCAATCTTTAATAAAATACTTTTATTAATCTTTAATAAAATCGTTCTAAAAACATTCTCCAGTCAGTCCACGTATTTATGTTACGGTAAATGGTATACGATAATTACTTATACCTACAATTATCTTCAGAAAGCTCTAATAAACATTCAGAAGCACACACTATTCAGCGTGCACAGAAGAGTGTGTTTTCGATCCGGGGCTACGGGCAGACTGCCCCGTAAATTCTGCTATAATGTTCACCTAAAGGGAAAATTCGTAATCAACTTTTCCCAATTAAAAGCAAAATAACAACAGCAATTGTCGCAACTTCCGCAGGCTCCAAGCTACGGCTGAGACAGTGCAAGACAAGTTTACCAAAAAATATCACGTTCTGTGTAAGATTTTTTTTTTTTTTCGATTCCTACTATTAGGTCACATTCTCCCTATATATATATCTTGTTCAAGTTTTCAATTGTTAATAAAATACATTTTTACTCATCCACTCAAGTTCAAATACATTTTTTTAAAACTTGTAGGGGATGACACGCTATGTTAATACAGTTTTTTCAAATATTAATTCATTAACTAAATTCAATTAATTAATTTAATAAAAAGTAACTAAAATAAAATTTTTCTTTGTAGACCTAAGTAGGAATTGGCTTAAGCATTTTATTTATATATTACTTGTTTTACAATAGGTCCAGCTGAGGAGATATTCTCAGAACCACGTATCTGCAGAGTGCAGCCTTCAGCAGTGGCGTCAGGGTTCCAACATCACTTGTAGTAGCATCCAGGGTCAGATATCCCTCGGCGAATTTGGAGAGTCCATCGACGTCAAAGTGAGGGCGCCTTCCTTCATGCGAGTGGAAAGGTAACGAACTCTTTAAGATTGAAACTCGTCTGAATTTTTCTTGACCAATACAGGAAAGGTAATGAGAAGTTTGTACAGACCTGGAAAGTCGGGAAAATGGATTTGGGTCAGGGAAATTCAAGGAAATTGCTTATCTGGGAGGAGGAGGGAAACCTAGGATTGTCATATTTGGATATCAAAGAAGCTATTAAATGTAAAAACCTTAAACAGCAATTTTCTTTTTCCATATATAGAAATAAATAGCTGAATTATAGGACGTGTAACCATTCTACCAACACCATGGTAATACAGTGCCTGCCAGAAGACCTTGAGAAATGTCTGTCAAGAAGAAATAAGAAAGTAAAAAATTGCTTCTCATAATCAAAAAGTTGACACATCCTCAAAATTCCTAAAACATAATGCAGCCAACTTTCGGAAGAACACGGTTCATATCAGTATATTAATAACATTTTTTCAGAAATTCTGCTGAAGTGTTAGGTTCCTATTTGAAAGTATGCGTGGAAATCTGGGGAGTGTAAAATGGTTCAGTAACCAGTCGCGATGTCAGGACTAATTAAATGTCCCTATCTTACACTGTAGTTAACCGATTTGCATGCAATACAATGCAAAGCAGATCACCCTGAAAATTCCTAACAATATTAGCATTTATAAGTAATAATATATATTTTTTTTTTTCCAATGCAGCAGGCGAGCTTGAACACAATTCTATCGCCAGGTGGATACAGAGCACAAATTACACAGGAAAAGCACACAAAGGAAGCACACAAACAGACGAAATATCTAGACAGTGAAGGCAGAACATATATAGAAAATCAAGGCAGCAAACGAAGTAAAAGTTCTCTTGCTTCCCAGTAGCGGGAGTAAATACTCTCTTCCTTTAATGCGGGACAGAGGAGGAGGTGATCCGCAGTCATCACCCGATTGCTGCTGCAAAGGGGGCAGGCAGGGCTACTCACAATCTTGAGCCGGTGCAGATGGGCACAGAGACAGTCGTGCCTTGTTGTCAGTCGGAAGGCAGCGACGGCTCTGTATCTAGGGTAAGTTGGGATGTTACGGATGGCCATATTCCAGGATTTCTCCTTTGTTCTTTCCTCCAGTTTAGATAAGTAGAAGTTTTTTAGGGCCAGATTAATCTTTGAGGACACTGATTTGTAGCAGACATCTCCTAAAGGAGTCTGTAAGATGGTGCACCCTTTTTTGGCCAACTTGTCTGCAGCTTCGTTTCCAGGTATACCGCAGTGCGATGGTATCCACTGTAGGGCCACTATTTTGCCTTTTTCATGGAGGCTCCAGAAAAGGGATCTGCACTGCTGAATAGAGGCAGAATCAGGAGCATGGTAACATTTAGCAATGGCAAGAATCGCGGCCTGCGAATCAGAAAAGATGACAGCCCGATCAAAAGGAAACGGCTGGGCGTTTAAATGATGTAGTGTGGTTTCAATTGCTGTAACTTCCCCATCAAATGCTGTTTTTGCAGTTCCCAGGGACAAATAGTGAGAGAAATAATCTGAATGAATACCGGCTCCCACATCACCGTAGTTATCTAATTTTGAGCCGTCTGTGTATACATGTATCCATTTATCTGGAGGAAAACGGACGTGGATTGTCTCCATTCCTGCACCCAACAAAATATCTGTGCAGTCCCATGTCTTTGAAACAGGTTGTAACAGGTCTAGGTAATACGGAATTTCCCTGACTTCCAATGGGTTAACAGGGGGCATCATGAGCTCAGCATGAGCCGGGAAGTCGAAATTAGTCATCTCTCGCAAGACAGCCTGCAGGAATCCCTCTTGGGTCTTTAGCCTACGGGGGAATGTGCCAGAAGTGGCCCATTGAATGCTATGCGGCATTCGTATTAGTTTCTGATATAGTTTTAATGCAGATTTCTTAATATTGTATTCAATGGCCATTTCACCCGTAATAAGAAGCAAGGCATCAACTGGCGTAGACCTCACTGCCCCAGTAACCAACCGCAGAGCGTGGTTTTGAATTCGCTCTAATTTGTCAATTTGGCTTTGAGATGCGGTTATCAGTGGTGCAGCGCAATAGGTTATGACAGGCTTGATAAAAGCTTTGTATGTGGTATTCAGAGTTGAGGTTGAGCAGCCCCATCTGACACCCGCCAGGCGCTTGAGGAGGCGCGTTCGTTTTTCAGCTTTTTCTATGATATCATCTATATGGTATTTCCAGGTAAGTTTGCGGTCGAAAGTCACTCCTAGGTATTTAGTGCTCTCACTGCGCGGAAGTGCGGTATTGTTGTAGATTATTTGAAGTTGTAGTGGTTTGTGGCACAATGAAAAAGTCTGGTATACTGTTTTTTCTGTATTGACAAACATGTTGTTATCAGTACACCATGAATGTAGTTTAGTGATTGCGCTGTTTAACTTATTTTCCAATATTTGAGTCGCATTTTTCTTAGTGCTAGATGTCCAAAAAACCAGATCATCAGCATACATAAGTACCTCTACATTCTCATTATTCAGAGTGTGTATAAGGTCATCAACATATGTGTTGAATAGCATACAGCTCGACACTGCACCCTGAGGTAGACCAGTATGTAATTGCTTATACCCGGAAGTTGCTGTTCCATATCGCACGTTGATATATCGCTGACCAAGTCTTTAAACCAGCGTAGCATTTTGCCATTTATACTTTTTTCAGCCAGCTTATTTATCAGTTTTGTCTTCCAGACAGTGTCGTAAGCTCCCTTAAAGTCCACAAAGACAGCACACACTATGTGGCCCCTATCTAGGTTATCCTTAATGCTTTGAGAGAAGTGGGCAACATGCTCTTCAGTGGAGCGGTTTTTCCTAAAACCAGTACAGGATGTAAAAGGATGTAAAAGTAAAGGATTTGTACAGGATGTAAAAGGTCTTTGGTCTCTAGGAGCCATTTAAATCTGTTGGTTACAAGTCTCTCCATAACCTTGGCCATGACACTTATCAATGAGATGGGTCTATAGCCATTAAAATCAGAAGCAGGCCTGTCTTTCTTAAGAATAGGTATAATGGTAGCCTTCCTCCAGAGATAGGGAATTGCATCGAGACCATTCCAGATTTTATTAAATAGTCTTAGTAGAGTTCTTTTAGACTTTTCTCCCATATGGAGAATGAATTCAGCAAAGATGAGGTCACAACCCGGGGATTTTCCAGTTTTCAACTGAGCAATTGCCATTTCCAACTCGGAGTCAGTGAAATCCCTATTGCATACGTCATTTTCGGTGGTATTCAATGTTCTATTCGCATCATTAAGCAAATTTAGAACTCTCTCCCGTTTCTTCATTTCAGTCGACTTCCTCTGCTTAGCAGAGAAGTACTTCGCAAAGGCAATTGCAATCTGATTGTCATCGCACAGCACCCTAGAATTTATTTTAAAGGGTTCCTTTTTAACCTTAATTTCTCTTGAGCAGAGTTTGTAAATTTATAGGCTTTTTTGGCCTCTGTTTTATAGTTTAGATTAGAGGTAAACTTATCGAAGGCAGAACGTTTTGCCTCAGTTATCGCCTTAGCCAGGATAGCTGCACTTTTCCTCCAGTTTTGTACTACCTGGGGATCCCTGTGGCTTTGAGCTTTATTTCTTAGTTTGTCATGTTTAGTTTTGAGTTCTGTGGGGCTGTCATTCCAGAAACAACGGTAGTTTTTCTGTCTTCCTCGAGGAATATATCTTTTAGCAGCTTGTAATATCGTGATGTTGATCGAGGAGACAATTTTTTCCGGATGGTTGTCAAAGTCTATTCTCGTCTCGTCAAGTTCAGTATCTAAAAAGTCTCTAAAGGATGCCCAATCTGCCTTGCGGAAGTTCCACGAAACAAGTAATAATATGTTTCATGAAAATTAATACACGTAAATTACCGTTATTTTTCCACCTAATTTATTAAATTTTTAAAAAGTGTCTAAGATTTATTTTGGGTTTTCATTTATTTTTAATGCACATAATAATTTTGCAAAAAGTTATGTTAAAAATACCATGATCTGAAATTATATAATCTGCATGGTTCTTGATCCTGGTATATGGAGTTTTCAGAAAGTCTACTGTTTTGCATTTCATGTTTAACTTAAAATACTTGGAAAGCAGCGTTGGGTAGTATCGCAAATACATGTATTTTCAAATTACATTTGTATCTTGTATTTTGTATTTTCACACATAAAAACTAAGTATTTTGAGAATGAATTTTAAAATACAATTTTGTATTTTCAAAATTAAAAAAAAATGCATTTTGTATTCTGACATTAATTTAATCATAACACCAGAGATTTCTCAGATAGCATGTGCAAATGAAATTCCTTGGGAGATGCCTTAGGTGGCGGGCATTTTAAGGGGTTTTAAGGCGCATTCGCGTTACGTATGGAGTAAATTGCTGATTTTCACTTATCCCCCCCCCCTCTCTCTTGTATGAGCTGCACCAAAATTCCACGTGGAAGTGTAACTGCAGAAGTGTTGGTATCCCTTGTAATCTTTAAATTTAATTTAACAGAAAAAGCAAAAAAAAAGTATTCCATACTCCTGTTTAAACACAAACAGTATATTTGGTCTAGGAATGTTACTAGATTTACCTGTAAATGAAGCCAAAAGTAGTAAAACTATTTTTAAGTAGTATCTATTGGATTCTTTAAGGGAATTTATAAACAACTACCTGAAGTACCTGTTCTTCGCACGGAATGGATATTGTTAAACCAACTAATACAAATGGAAAATAGATAAATTATACTTTCTGTTTGTAGATTTAATTGCCTACAAAAACTGTTTTATAATATTCGTTAGGCATATTCTAACTATACTTGATTTTTTAAAATAATGTTTGGAATGTGCATCATAATCCGCGAGTGTGCCGTATTTGTTTTCCTTGTTCCATAAAATACTTCTTCAAAATCGAGTCTACATTAAAATCGTCTACTAAAACTTTTTTGATATTCTCGGCAGGAATATTCTTACTATACTCCATTTTTATTTGCGGGAATATAGACACCAATACTCCAATTAAATAAAAGTAGGGTTTGCAATTTCTCGAAAAAAAAATGGACGATATCGCCAATCTGGGTCCAGTTTTAGGGGCTTATTTTTTTATGCTAAACTTGGCAATAAATCACCAAAACGAAAAACCCTGGCTAGTTGTCACTTTTAATCTGGCAACCCTTTAAAAGAGATTCGTCCTTTCACCACGTAGACAAAAATCTTTATCTGAAATTAACAGCACTCAAGAGCTAAACAAATACGTAAAAACACCTTTTTTTTGTAAATTACCCCTATTGAGATCGATTTTAAAAAACCTTGAAAAAGATTTTTGTGAATTTGTGTTCGATACTTTTTAATGCAATATTTTTATGGCTTTCTTCATTTCCTTTCGGTATAAGATGAGATGAAAATAACGTTTTGGCCTCTCACACCAGTTTGTACAGAAACTCTAAAAAACCTTGACAGTGATTTTAGGTGTTTCTGTTTGTTACTTTTTAAAGCAAGAATCTTATGACTGTCTATTTTTTCCCTCTGAGATATGAAAGAAACGTGAAAAGAACGTTTTAGACCCTAACCCTGTTTGGGTACAAATTCTAAAAAACCCTGAATGAGAATAATAGGTATTGCTGTTAGTTACATTTTAAATCAGTACTATTACAGCGATCACTTTTTTCCTCTGAGATATGAAGAGAAATGTGAAAAGAACGTTAAAGAACATTTTGGGCCCCTTACCCCGGTTGGGGTGCGAATTCTAAGAAACCCTGAAAATGATTTTTAGGTATTGCTGTTAGTTACATTTTTAAGCAGGCATTTTACGCCTATCTCTTTTTCCCTCTGAGATATGAAGGGAAATGTCAAAAGAACGTTTTGTGCCCCTTACCTCCGTTGGGGTGCAAATTCTAAAAAACATTGAAAACGATTTTTAAGTATCGCTGTTAGTTACATTTCAAAGCAAGAATTTAAGGCCACATCTCTTTTTTCTTTTGAGATATGACGGAAAGAACGTTTTGAGCCCCTTACCCCCGTTTGGGTGCGAATTATAAAAAAACCCGGTAAAAGTATTTATTACGTATTTCTGTTAGTTACATTTTAAACAGAAATGTTATGACTGTCTATTTTTTCCCCCTGAGATATGAAAGAAACGTGAAAAGAACGTTTAGGTCCCTTACCCCGTTTGTGTCCAAATTCTAAAAAATCCCGAAAATGATTTTTAGGTATTTGAGTTAGTAACATTTTAAAACAAAAATTTCACGGCTATCTCTTTTTTCTTTTGAGATATGACGGAAATCTGAAAAGAACATTGAAAAACGTTTTGGGCCCCTTACCATCATTTGGGTGCGAATTATAAAAAAGCCGAGTATGATTTTTAACTATTGCTGTTAATTACATTTTTAAGCAGGAATTCTACGCCCATCTCTGTATCCATCGGATATATGAAGGGAAATGTGAAAAAAACGTTTTGGGCCCCTAACCCCCGCCGGGGTGTGAATTCTAAAAAAAAATGTAAACTATTTTTAGGTATTGCTGTTAGTTACATTCTAAAGCAGAATTTTTATGACTGTAGTTTTTTCCTCTGAGATATGAAAGAAACGTGAAAGGGACGTTTAGGTCCCTTACCCCCCGTTTGGGTCTGAATTCTAAAAAACCCCGAAAAGTGAATTTTAGGTATTGATGTTAGTTACATTTTTAAGCAAGAATTTTACGGCTATCTCTTTTTCCCTCTGAGATGTGAAAAGAAATGTGAAAAGAATGTTTTGGGCCCCTTACCTCCGCTGGGGTGCAAATTCTAAAAAACATTGAAAACGATTTTTAGGTATCGCTGTTAGTTACATTTTAAAGCCAGAATTTAAGGCCATATCTCTTTTTTCTTTTGAGATAAGACGGAAATGCGAAAAGAAGGTTAAAGAACATTTTGGGCCCCTTACCCCCGTTTGGGTACGAATTATTAAAAAAAAAACTGAAAAAGTTTTTACGTATTTCTGTTAATTAAATTTTAAAGGAGAAATGTTATGACTGTCTATTTTTTTCTTTTCCTGAGATATGAAAGAAACGTGAAAATAACGTTTAGGCCCCTTACCCCCGTTTGTGTCCAAATTCTAAAAAATCCCGAAAATGATTTTTAGGTATTTGTGTTAATTACATTTTAAAGCAAAATTTTTACGGCTATCTCTATGACGGAGATATGACGGAAATCTGAAAAGAACGTTTTGGACTCCTTATCCCTGTTTGGGTGCGAATTTTGAAAAACCCATAAATTGATTTTTAGGTATTTCTGTTACTCATATTTAAAAGCAAGAATTTTATCAACTTTTCTCCCCTGAAATATGAAGGGATACGTGAAAAGAGCGTTTTGGGACGCCAGCCCGTCTGGGTTCGAATTTTTAAAAATCGCTTCTTAAATGACGTCTTGAGCACAAAAGCTATAAGCTCCTAAAATTTCATGTCTGTATACGGGTAGATTTGGCTGTGCGGTGATCAACAGTCAGTCAGTCAGTCAGGACATCTTCCTTTATATAGAGAGATTTGAAATGTGTAGCTAAGTTCTAAAAAAATAAAACTATATTTCTGCAGTAAGATACAGGGTGTCCCAAAAATGCGGTAACGGCCTTTAATTCTTTATCTATTGAAGTTCTAACCTGTTCAAAAAAAAGGTTGGAAATAATATTCCGTCAAAAAAAAATTCCTCTCGTTGATTGTCAATTAAATTTTATCGAAACAATTCACAGTTAGTAAAATGTTCCCCGTGCATTAAAGAGGTGGCATACAAAATTTGAGGACTATACTTTAAAAAGTGTCAGAGATCTGAAGATCAGTGGCGGCTCGTGGATTATTTAAAAGGAGGTTCACAAAACAAATTTGGAAAATTTAATATGTAGATACGAAGCACCTTACAAATTAAAGTAGATTTGCGTTTCCAGCAGTTAAAGGAAAACAATGCACTCGAATTAAAGAAAACAAGTCATCTTTGGTCTTACATTTCGTCACCAAGATAAGTTTTAGCAAAGGTGCTGTCTTGATTCATTTTATTTCAATTTTTTTTCAAAGGATAATATTAAAAACTGCCATTGCTTTAGCTCCGACACACGTCTTTTACTCCCATCTCAATTAACTTACACTAGTTTGTAAAAAATAATGTCTTGAAAAATGATAGAAATAAAGAAAATATTAAGAAAATGAAATAAAATTAATTAACTAACCGAACGTAATAAACCAATTGAAAATCCGGAAGCGATACCGCCAAAAAGTGGCCCTGTATTCACAATGAAAATGTGCGAACGGAATGATTTTATTAGTGCCGTACTTCTTTCCAGCTGTCTCGCTTCTGATCCCAGAGAACGGTTTAGGGGGAAAATTTTCCGTTCGGACGTGCGATTGATTAAAGACTGTGCTGTAGTAACCTACACTACATTGCGTTAACTGTAATAAGCCTATTTAATAATGGTGGGTCGGGGGAGAGCAAAATTCATGTTTTAAATTCACATAAATCTAGTAGTGTGCTTAATATTTATTTTAAATTTAATTTGTTGATGTATTTGTTCTTTAGTTTTTCCTTTGGAGGTTCACGTGCTCATGTGCTCAAATGCAGGAGCCGCCACTGGTGAAGATAAATATAACGCTGACTTTTAAGCCACTTATCAAAGCTCTCGAAGGGAAAAAAGTACGTCGAATTATCGCATTTCAGGAGTCGTACACAAATTACGAAAGAAGATCTTTTTTTTCCGCTCTAGGAATAAACGTTTGCATACAAAATCATGTATAGTTCCCGATCATCTTCTTTAGAGCCATCTTTATTTAATTTTTATTATATATGTTACTGTGAAAGACCGAATGTCGAATTTCACCGGTGAATGACAGCACATAACAAATACGTCGGTGAAAGACCGAATAGTTGCTTAGATTCTAGTAACATTCGACTACCAGCGGTGTATTTCGACAAGCAGACCTATCTTCTGGTGAAGGTCGGAAAGCGAAGCCGAAGTCAGCAGAAAAGCAAAAGCGTAGGAAGACAATTTTCAATCTGTTAGGGCAGAGGTTCCCAAACTGTGTGCCGCGGCACCCTGAGGTGCCGCGAGCGTTTACCAGGGGTGCCGTGGAGATAATCAAGAACAGTCTAAGTTTTGGGGGATCATAATCAAAAAAATTCCTCTGAACCGATATTTCACAAAAACGTTTGCCAATCCGATGTTCAAGTAGGCGAAACAAAAATATTTTAGTCAAGTTCTAGAGAGTTCGGTGTCAAGTCGCCTCTATTTTACAGGAACTCCCTGAAATATGGGAGGGGGGGGGCAAAATTCTATATCCCTTTTCCAAGATAGTGTAATAGTAAGCCCAATAAACATAAAAGAAACAATGAAAAATGTATCCTAACTGCTTCATTCTAACCTTCATATTCATATTGCTTTAAAGGTAACCTGCCCCGAAACGTTTTCAGCCTGAGAAGGGTGCCCCGAAATGATTTTTAGCCTGAAAAGGGTGCCCGGAATGTTTTTAGCCTGACAAGGGTGCCGCGAAGTGTTTTTAGCCTGACAAGGGTGCCACGAGGGAAAAAAGTTTGGGAACCCCTGTGTTAGGGGAAGTTTTTTTCTGTAACCATGGTTAACCAATGAATATATCATTCCCTATGGTTACAGAAAAAAGGCCCACAACAGTAGAAATGCCATGTTCTGTATTGGCTAAGTGTTTACTGCAGGGTGAAGAATGTACATTTTGTATGGCAAAAAAATTCTCATGGGGGGTTATGACCCCCCCCCCCTTGGCTATGCCCCTGGTATACTGAAATCTTAAAGTCTAACATTTATTTAAGCACATCTTCTGTCGTTATTAAGAAGGCAAGTAATATCGAGCATCTTCTCACGGAAGCTACATGTAAAAATAAATAAATAAATAAATAAATAAATAATACCTGGCTGTCCTTTAAATCTATTGCGAAATTTAATTTCCCCATGGTTAGTGCAGCAGTGAAACCTCTACAGTGTGACGAACTCCCGTCTTCACTGTGATTGGCTTCTGCTCTCACAAGGAGGAGGCACGGTCTCGGGGAAACGGATTTCAATTATCTTCATAGTGGTTGTATACCATATGAATATACTACGTGTAAAATACTAAGACGCAATACTCAAATAGAGTCGGGAAAAATTGATATTTCGAAATACTTCACCAAAAGTTTAAATATAAATTACGCGCAAATCCGATTGAGTGCCGTGGTGAAATGGTTAGAATGGTGGTCTTCTTTTTCCCCTCACTCTTTTTTTAAGTACAACAATGCTGATATTTAATTCATTTTTTAGTCAAGTAAATAATTTTCTTATATTTTTATTCATTTATTATTTATTTATTTATATTTAGTACCTACTTATTGATTTTTTTATTATTATTTAAATTTTATTTCTGCTTGCAAAATCTTTACTTTGGAATCATAATTTTACACATTCAAAATAATTCACTTTTAACGTTCGCAAAACTCATTATTTATTTAAGGTACATTTCTTTTTGTCACAATTATAAGACAGACTTTGTTGTCTAATTTTCACCCGTTCGTGATGCCACAGCAACAGCATTATTTCTTTTAATCGTCTGTCCTCTGTTGATGTGTTTTCAATTTAAAATATCACATGTGAAAAATTCGAATTGACGTATTTAAGCAGTGAAACTTATTTTGAAGAATTATATCACATTACAAATATGCTACGAGGCCAAGCAAGTTCTTATTGTTGTGATGAAAAAGCTACTGATTGAGATAAAAGGGTACTTACGTATTATCCCGACGGTCATTCCCGCCAAACTATTTTTTCTTTTAATGTGCTGGCAAACTGTTGCCAATCGTATTCTAAACCATCAATAATATCATGTGTCCGACATTTATCTTGGTAAAAAATCGCTCGTCTTAGCGGGCCGCCGGGATAATACGCAAGTACCGTTAAAAGTATCCACAAATGGCTAAAAATATTTTCAAGCTGAGAAAAAAAAAAAAAAAAAACTTTTTTTGGGGTTTACGTGCTTGTGCTGCTGAAGTATGCTTATCTGCTAATGCTCTTTGAGTCATTTGGACTTTTATTTCCGATTTACAAAATACTTCGGTGTTGCCAGTTTGCCAAGATCTTTTTCTCCGGCAGAATTGGCAACAGTGATACGGTCGGGTAACAGCGCCAAATCGGCGAAGGATCTAGACTTTGCTCGTACGCAAAATTCCATAGGAGAAACTGGTTTTCGGACAGCCTGTACTTATCTCAGTGAGCTATGGTTCTACATACAGTGATGTTTTGAAGCAGGGACTAAAAAATGGAGTAGCGTATCACGAAAGTTCACTTCACCAAAAAAAAAATTAATTGCAACGCCAGCTTCTGATACACTACCTGAAGAAGCTATGATGATAGGCACAAAATTGTATAATAATGCATAGGATGTGTTGAATGAAAAGAAGTTAGTAATTGAAGAGAAATTGATCCATGCTCAAGAAGAGTGTATAGAAGAAAATTTTGTATCAGTTAAAGATAGCTCGTCTGATGACTATGTACCAGATGGGGAGAAAAGAAGAAATTCAATTGTCATAACTATATTATTCATTATAATTATTCTATTCAAATAATCATAACTATAATTCCATTGTTTCGGAGAAAACCACAGAAAACTTTGAGCGCTAGATCAACAGGCACGACCGGGTTTTGGACCTGGCACCTCCCGCACTCCAGTTTCGAAAGCAGAACCTCTCAGGCACTGATAGGGCCCTGAGTATTATAGACTACCTTTTATGCATATAACTCAAATAGTCCTTTTACAGGGATACTCATAAGAATTACATTACGCTCTATGTGTATTTTTGTAACTAATGAACCGATTCCAAAACTTTCTTCACTGATAGAAAGCTACACTATTCCTGAGTATTATCGGTTAAAATTCATGCATATAGTTTAAATATTTCTTTTACAAGAACACTCAAAATAATTCTAAAACATCCCTCTCTATGGGTATCTCTGTAACTACAGATCCGATTCTAAAACTTTTCACTAATAGAAAACTGCATTATTCCTGATTAAAATAGACTAAAATTCATCCATATAGCATAAATATATTTCTTTTACAAGAACACTCAAAATAATTCCTCGTAACTCTCTCTATTCACCACATGCGTAAAAAAAATCTAAATTTAGTAACTCTGCATACTCTTTTATTTTAAATGAAGTATACTACCATGTATTATACTTCATTTAAAATAAGTAAAAAATAAATATTTAAATACAGTCACTTTTGTGTCTGTAGTGCAAACATATATTTGATATTCACACATGCTTCATTTCTCTCTGGACCTAATTCTAAAGCCCACGCGGAAGAAGTCGCGGATAACAGCTAATCCATTATAATCATCCAACAATTTGAACTGAATGCCATTTTTGAATGTTAAAAATCGGATTTTTCCCATTGAAATACATTATGAAAGCTGCTTGCTATCACGCAGAGGGAAATTGATCCCTTATTGCTAAGTTCGTCGAAATAATCTTTATTAATCCATAGAGAACATTTATCTTTTCTTTTTTTTTTCAACAGCTTCTACTTCCTGTCGAGTCTGCTGGGTGTGATCGAGCAGACGCTTGGTGAAATGTGCCCGGGACTCTTGTACGAGCGCCACGCCATTAGCCCTTCCCACCTGTGCCAACACCTGATCTTGCCACTTAGTCACCCCTCCCACGTGCTCATGACGGTACTGCTCGAGCAAGGCATCACAGGAACGGTACAGACGTCCGACGGATCGTCAGAGTATCTATCCGATGTCGTGTGCCTCGGATCGCCAGACATTGTGGGATCTGGCAACAACAACAGCGGCGGTAAGGAGAATCAAAAGCTTCTATTTTCAACCCCATTCACCTAACTTTCCGTTAAGGGGTTTGGCTTGGCGCGGATCCCTTTCTGAAGTGTGAATTTTTCCTGTCTCGTTTATCTTGGATGTTGTGAAACGATGCCAGTTGCGAGATGCTATAGCGACTGCCTCAGCAGATACAAACTTCAACCCCTTGCCAAGGCTTAGAACAAGCAGGCGAAATGTACCATCCTGTCTTATCCCGAAGTACAGCTCGAGCGGTAGGAAAATTTTCTCTCTCGAGGGTAAATTTATAGGAGGGGACACTTCTCTTAAACGTGGTATCCCATTACATCGAAAAACGATTTACGGGATTTATGCCTTAGCCGGGGTGTTGGGGTTCAAAAGAGGGACCGTCTTTCCTTTGACTTGTCTTTCCTGGTCAGGCGTACCCCTAGTCAAACGAAAGTTTGCTCTCTTCGCGAGAGGCCTGGCAGAAGGTCAGAAGAGTCATAAATTTCCTGTAATGGGTTTCGGCGCGATCCTCATCGCAATAAGGGGTCGGTTAGATATGCAAAAAGAAGTTCCACTGTATGTCTGTTTCTTTTTTAAAAGTTTTTATAAAAAACAGAACAAACATAATTACCGAACTAAATAGTATTATTTTCATATAAAAAAGGGAAATCAAGGCTCATAGCAAAAGGACATGATTAAATATGTATTAATTAATGAGAAATATATCTACAAACCGGCAGTTTTTAATGATCAAATCACCTTAAATAAATTGTGTCACATTCACGCTTTATTCACTTTCACAGTAACCATGACAAGTTTAAAAAAAAATTTTTAAAAAACTAATCTTTTAGCTATCTGTTTGGTTTTTCTAATATTACTTTGGCTTAGCTGTAAAATTAAATCTGAAAATTATTTTATTTTTAGTGATGTGTATCACTTTAAGCGCCTTTTTAAATATCTGATGCATTTTATTTTATTTATTTTAATACATTTTAAATGCTTCCAGATAAGTTATCATCA
Source organism: Cheiracanthium punctorium (assembly GCA_038373885.1). Taxonomy (NCBI): domain Eukaryota; kingdom Metazoa; phylum Arthropoda; class Arachnida; order Araneae; family Cheiracanthiidae; genus Cheiracanthium; species Cheiracanthium punctorium. The sequence continues at coordinate 80,948 of JAWZYV010012872.1, forward strand.
TACTTATTATCCGTTTTTTGCATAACTCCCCTCACACACGCGCACAAAAAAACCTAAATAAATAAATTAATTAAAATTAAAAGAGTTCAAAAAAGCCTATTTTGAACTATAGTATTGTTATAATTATTTCTATTGATATCAAAATACAATAGAATTTTACAATAGCATTTTAAATAGTATCTTCACATTTACTCTGAGCCCATATAGGGGCAGGTGGGTGCTTGACGGACCCCCCCCCCCCCACACACACACACACTTTGCAAATTCAAGAGCCTCGTTAAAAGCAAATCAAAGTAAGTTTTTGTCCACTATTTAAAAAAATCAGGGGCGGACCCAAAAAAATTCTGCAGAGAGGAGGGGTCACAATTGTTTTTAGTCTTTTCTCTAATAAATGCATTTCAATTTACAAAAGAATCTTTTATAGCCTACATTTGATTTGTCATATGAGTGCACGTACCCCCCATGCCCCTATGAAAATTATAATTCTGTGGAGCAGGGCCCGATCATCACGATATTGGGCCCTGGGCAAATACAAATTTTTGGGCCTTTGCATTTACGAGAAATTACATAGTCCGCATTTAAGTTGTTCTGGGCACATATTTATCTGCAGAAATATATATCAAGGTTAGATACTAAATATATGCATACATTGCAGTAACGAATATTAAATGATTTTGCATACATGGATAAAATTTATTTTCACAAATGAATATCTAGACACATACTATAGTACATATACGTACACTTCTATACTAAACTCCTTTAAAAATAAATGAAAAGAATCGAAAAACTTACAGTACGAATCTTAAACTGATGAGACTTTCTTATAATAAAATTTGCAGAAAGAGGCTCAAACACTGGCTCACGGATTTTGATCGAATGCTCATGGGGTTTAGAGGACCCTTAGTACAGTAAAATGTCAGAGAATCAGCTTACGACTCAAGATAATGACAATCCAAATTTTTATACAAAGTTTTTTTATGAATTAATAAATAACAATCTGTGTTGAAAAGTACAAAAATTTTGGGCCCTTGAAATTGGTGGGCCCAGGGCAAGTACTCCGGTTGCCCTGCCGATAAACAGGCTCTGCTGTGGAGGGGGGGGGCATTTTTTCCTGGTGCCTTTTTTTCCTACATTCGTATTAGATAATAGTTCATAAAGTAAATACGTAGAGATTTTTTTAATAAACAAAATTATTTATTTATCTAAGATGATCTATATATCAATTATTGGGTAAGAAAAAATGGATTTCACCAGTAATTGACTCTTATGTTAGTTATTTTAGCCAAGTGCACACAATTGCATACAATTTCTAGTAAATGCAGAAAATAGCTATTGAGATGGTTATCTTTAGATAAGTTTTAATATACAGGGTATCCCAAACAGGTCACGCTTTAATTCTTTATATAATAGAACCTTTTATCAAATGTTGCTATCTAATAACAATTTAGGCATTTATCTTCATTTTTTGCAATTTTTTTTTATCACCAGAAGTTGTAGGTATCAAAATTTGAAATTTTAAACATAGTGCTAAAAATATTGTGATTATCAGAAGCTAGCTTAATGCTGAAATTAGGATAAATTCATTATCAACCTGTTTTTATTTAAAGCATATATTTTTTTAAATACTTTAAATTGAATTGTCTCAAATAATAGATGAAGTTACCTGTCTTAGATTAGTATGTAATGCAGATTTCCAAAAAGCCTGACTTATCGTCAGCATTATAGGAGTACAAAAAATGGAAGTAGATTATAGGCAAAATTATTGAAAGCAACGATATAACTTCTGTCTATTGTTAAATGATTCCATGTTAGATTGTAAGTAAGTGCTGAGTGAAATTCTCAGTAGAGAAGGTATTTGTATTCAAACTTAGCGCTTTGTTTTAGTGGAAAAGTTTTAATGTCAAGAGGTCATTCCTCTCCTATAACTAAATTTTGTTTGATTCCATACAGAATTTAAATATTATGCCTCCAGAAAACTCAAAAGTTTAAAAAAACCTAAAACGGCAAATAAACATCTAAAAAATCCAACAGTTTTTTTAAAAATTAAATAGCTAGCTAATATATTAACTCCGGACGCCTTATAGTGATTTCTCTTTTTTTTAAATGCAATTTTGCAAAGTTTTAAAATTTATTCAAACTTAAGATAAAATAAAATCAGGCATTTATTGTTTTAGTTGCTACTGATCATAATGTTACTAAATTTCATTCTACTCCCTAAAGCTGTTTTTGAGGGATACGAGAAGAAACATTTACACGATTTTTACAAAATCTCAAAATATTTGAAATATTTGAAACAACTTTGGCATCTATAGTTCACAGATAAACTTGCCACATAAAATAATCTCAAATTTGGAGGAGTTATGAAGTTTTTTCTCTCTCCTGAAAAATTTCCTTTTTGTGACTGAGGTGGTATCGGCACTCATCGATTCAATTAGTTCTCTCCTCGCCCAATGTGTTTAATAGTAATTGTAAATAAAATAAAATAAATCAGTAAATCTTATTTTTAAAAGGACTAAAATGTACAATAATAATGCATATGTATATATATATTTTTTTATGTGAAAAGTCTTAAGCTTAAGCACGTATTGCAAAATAAAAATCATCCTAGCTCACCGAAATTTGGCGGTGGAAGCATTTTTTTTATTTTTAAAAAGTAAAATAATGTATAAATTGGTTAAACCTTCAGATGCTCAATTATGATACCTAGGCAGTTACTGATAACTTAAGTACCATAGCTATTTACCTATATATGAGATCAAAATTTATAATGATCTTTATGTGAAATTAGATCTTATTCACAACGTTTTCTCTTTACGTTCAAAACACAAATCAAACTTCTTGAAATCATCATAGAGGTTTTTAGAGTAACAATATAAATTTCATAACCAATAATAACAAAGAATTACACTCAGCAATTTACGCTGTTTCAACGAAGATTTACACTCTAGGAAGGTCGAATCTTATAGAAGAAAATATGATTTTAATCAAACTTGAATAGTGAATAAATATATTTTTAACAGCAATGTGATCGAATTAGCCGAATAGAAATAGCCAGGAAAAAAATTAATCGAATATTCGAACCATTTAATCGATTAATTGACACAGAAATAATTATTATTGCATTACAGAAACTTTAAGATCCAAATACAAATAAATGTTGATTAAAAAAATGTTGATAAAAATTCAGAATTTTAATCAACATTTTAATTCGCATTAAACACAGATTAGGTCTACTGAAAATGATTTATAAATATTAATTTACTGACACCATTTAAATCTTTATCAATTTTTAATTCATTCTTTATACTCGCACTTCTATACACTTGGCTTTTAATTAAGTTTTTCAAGGTACTGACCAGAGAGATTGCATTGAGTTTCAATATTTATCTCATAAAGTGCCCAATTTCTATGAAATTATAGAAACAAATAATGTATATCAGAAACATTAACATATGCTTCGAAATTATGAGCTAACTGAAAAATCCGTATCCTTAAACGGTAAATCCCCCCCCCCCAGAAATTGCTTTTTTAGATTATAAAAGGCCGATTTCGTTTGTAATTTCATAAGCGCAGGGTCACACGCAGGATTTTATTTTGGAAAGAGTAAAACTCAAAAGATATCTATCAAAAAGCATATGTTTGAGATTTTTTCTTGCACGTTATATCTTTTCGTACGGTCAACTGTTTTTAAGACCAAATAACAGCTTTAAAGCTTACTTTCATTTGTTCAGGAATGATCATTACTGTCAGCCTTATCTTTCGAGATTGCGGGACACAGCCCTCTTAAAAAGTTGGATAACGCCGTTGTTGCAGGGTGCGAATTGACCGGGGGGGGGATGCCGGGGATCGTCCCCGGCTGAAGAATTTACTATCCCTGCCTAGAGAAATATTAATTGATCCCTGCCAGGGATAGTATTTATCCCCTGCTGAAGAAATTTTAAACTGGTGATTGAAGATTTGGGACTGAAATCAAAATGAAAGTAGTGTTATCGTTTGTTACTAAACTCTAAGGCGACTGCCTTAAAATTTCGTCTCTTTTCTCAGCTAAAAACCCTCAAGGCTGGCTTCCAATACAGGTACATTGTTTGTTCTATGGAATCACTGATACACAAGCTATATACAATCTATGACTTTTGTTTGAATATAAGTCAGTTCCCACACGTGTCAGCGACAGCATTTGTCTTGTAATATCATGCGAGTGAAGCATTTACGTTCAGATCGCACCCTGCGTTGTTAGAAACAGATGGCGCTACGCACACTGGGTAACTGCGCATCTCAGGTTGTTTATATTTCAATCGAGGCAAAGTAAGTGGAGATCATTGAATTAGCAGAACTTAAAACAATTAAGTACAGAGACTTATGAACGTGATATATATAATAATTACTGGCTTCAGATGCGTTTTAATTACATAATTGTCTTATAATACTATTTCGTAATTAATATAGGCAATAGTTTCGAAGCGAAGTGATATGATGTATGTAATGCCTGTTTATTATTCTGCCAAAAGCTGTCTTTTAAGAAATATTAGTAAAAGAAGAATGTAGTTTGTGTGAATGCACTATTTAAAGTGTTTAAACAAGCAGTATTTGCACTTATTTTATGATGCCACAAATTTTAACACAGCTTTAAATGGCCGCTAAAATCTCATATTAAAATATTAAATTCATGCTACGTAAAGAACTCAGTAAAGAATTATTCTAAGCCATTTTCTAATGTAAAAATATACCGCGGCAGACGAAAACTTCTTTTCTGTCAGCCGCGATATACGCACTCGTTAACAAATATAAACTGAATACTAGCTGAAACCCGTCGGATTCGACGGTCACTTTATTGACTGCAGTATTTCAAAAATAAATTGGAACGATCAGGAATGTCACTGGGGTCTTGGACAAAACGGACAGGAAAAACGAAGAGTGACGCGGTCGTGACATGATGTGTGACAGAAAGTAAACAAAAAGTTCCTACGCCAGTTCTTACTTTGGCAACTGTACAATGGCGATGAAATGATTGAAATATTTAAAATTTGTTTTTAAGTATCTTTATTGAGTAAAAAAAGGAACAATACATATTAAATGACGAATGAGCACGATTACAGTTACAAATTCTAATTGGGTATTTCGTTGAAGACGATATTTTGGGTCCAACCATCGACCACGGAACGTCCAGGTGAATCATCGTGAGTGATCTTGATTGCCACGACATTTTTGATCTATACCCTGAAACAGCGACATAAAACATTCCATGAGGAAATACGGGTTCAGGAAAATAAACGCCAACAGTATGAAGTAAAAATAGTAAAAAATGTCGGAATTCTGTGAGAGACAAAAAATTTAATCCGCCAAATAGCGATCGCGCATTCCGTGCTTTATTTACTTTTTCTCACGCTATCCTCCATGGTGAAGATCTAATATCAGATAGAAAACTGAGAAATTAAAGAAATAAAAGATAAAGCGCCAAAATAGAGAAGGAGTTTATAGTGTGGTTAATAAACCACAGTGTATTTCTATGGAGAGAAATATGAAAAAAAAAAAATCTGAAGCCCTTTCATATTTTAAATAACCACTAAAGTGCTGTATATTAAAAGCATATCGTAATCCATACGCCGTCCCTATTTTTCTTCCTTTTCTTCCTTAAGAAATGTATCATTATTCATGAGAGTGCCGTGTTTTTCTTCCTTTTTTCATAAAGCACTTGTTTGGAATCAAAATCTATATTAAAATCGCCTTCTAAAATTGTTTTACAGCCTTCACGAAGCACATTCTAACTATACTTCACCTTTATAAATACTGCTTTGAATGTGCATCATAATCCATGGGCGTGCCATATTTTTCTTCCTTGTTCCATAAAGCACTTCTTTAGAATCGAAATCTATATTAAAACTGCCGACTAAAACTATTTTACAACCATCGCCAGGCATGGTTCGGTTTTTAAGGTTTTTTTTTTTTTTTTTTTTTTCAGCAAACTTGGCGATCAATTATCAAAAATCGCAAACCTCGACAGACTTATAATATCCCCCCCCCTTTCCGCGTTATCTGGGAAATACATTTAAAAAGATTTTCACCATGACAATTCATCTCTACAAAACCTGTCCTCAAATCATGTCGACAGAATCGAGTAGACAAAGGCTGGGCATGAACAAAATAGCACCCTAGTGCTAATAAGCGATATACCAAAATAAAAAAATCTGGAGTGGCTCCAATACGACTTTCCGAACACTTACGATTAAGATCATTACCAAACATTTAAAAAAATTTTAATCGAGGAATCATTCAACGTATATACCAAATTGAAGCTCAATAGAATGCACCGTTTAAACGCTTGCGCACTTTCAAGAATGTCTCTCCATAGGCCATAATGTAAAAGAAATCTTTGTCGTAGCCCTGTAGAAAAACTATAAGTCCTATACACATCAAAATTAATACATGGCGAAATATTACCAATTTTGACGAGTTATCGCCAAGTTTGTAGTCCAAAAATAAGTCTCCAAATTTGAACTCAATTTGGCAATATCTGCTATACTTCGTGAGAATTTGGCCAAAGCCTTTTAATTTAGAATGCGATTAATTTTTCTTTATGGTGAAGTAATTCGAAGTCGGTTTTCATTTCTTTTTTTTAAATCACTAGGGCCCAAGGCCCCCAGACTCGATACGCTCGTTTTTCGTATGAGGCATTCGGCCCCTAATAAGGCTTATTCGTAAAAAAGACATAATTTCAACAGACAAAACCCGAAGATTGGATCAGATAGAATGTTACTGAGCTACACATTGCTTGGTTCTTGCATGTTCATTGGTACATAAAAATTTAAACTTCACACTACAGTAGACCCCCTCCCCCTCATAACACGGAAGATATTTTGTTATGGGAATCCGTGTTGTACGCGTCCTGAGCTATACTCCACCTGGAGTGCGGACTCCGCTTATAGTTGCTGGAAAAATTATTTGCACTCCTCAGAAACACAATGATATTTAATGTTGACATTCAAAAGTTATATTAATTAGGAGATAAAGCGTAATAAAATCAGAACATCTGTTTCAGCTGTATTTTTAGCTGTAGTTTCAGCTGTAATGTAAAACCTATTGGACACCTTGCGAATTTGCCACCCTTGGCGATTTTTCATTATTTGGCGACTTGCGTACATGTAAAGTTAATAAAAGCTACGGAACAGATAGGATAGCTTGCCACCCATGGCGACTTTTCATTATTTGGCGATTGCCACATGCCTATTCTACAGCTTACGAAATATTGTAACAATAGACTAAAGCTATTGTGAACTAATAGTATTTAAATATATGTAAAGCATATTCTATAGCTTACGAAATATTGTAACAATAGATTAAAGCTTTTGGGAACTAATAGTATTTAAATATATGTAAAATTATGTGGCATACTTTTATGTCGCATTTTTGGGACACGTTTTTCATACAATTTTCAATAAAGGGGGTTAGAGACAAAATGACATAGTCATTAGTGGATGGAGAAAAGCTGCACAGAAAAATGCACAATTCCAACTGAATGAAAATTTCAATAACTTATTCTCAGGTGTATTCAGCAGACGATAAATTACGATAATTGCGCCAAGCATTATAATCATCTCCTCAAAATCGCACAAAACCGTTTAATTTTTCGCCAAATTAAAAAGTTGCACATTTTAGTCTCAGAAAATTTGTAAATATGTTTCTTTTGAGTATAAAACATTTCATTCCTGCTCTGATTTCCCATGCACACGATATTTTAATTTAAAAACAGCCTTACAAATAATCTAGACAAAAAAAATCGTTATTCTTTTATTTTTACTTCAAGAAGTCTGAATCATTTAATAAATTTGCCGAATGTGGCAACCTAGATAAGCTTAAACGTCGCTTTTTCCACTGTGGGGTTACAATTACGAAATGGCGGAAAGCAAAAATTAGCCTTTTGCAATACGTTTTTTATCGATATCTCCTAAAATAATTCGAATTTTCAAAAAAATCGCTTCGAGGTGTGTCGGGAACTGTCATGGAAAATTTCCGTACAAAATTTGGTAGGTCTACGATCACCCGTCCCGAAGTAGCACAACTAGCTCAAAAAACGTTCAAATTACGTTGAAAACACGTTTTTTGACGTTAAAAAACGTGTTTTAAACGTCTTTCCGACTAACTGTGCTACTAGGGTCTGCGAGCTACGCGAGACACATTCAAACAAACTAACTAACAGTTTACACATTGTTTTATTAATATAGAAGAAATATAGTTTTTATTTTGGCGTAAAATGGGCGTAATTCTAACTCATGTTTGTAAATTTCACGCGATTCTAGATACTCGGAAACGCTTTGTTGCAAAGGAATGAATGATTTTATGCGAAATCTGGCAACCATTATGTTTATTTTTTCAGTTTTTTATTAATATCTTCTAAAATAATTCGATTTTCGAAATTTAAGTCAGCTTAGCAGGTTCCTCGGAATTTTTCGAATCCGTGGGCACCTTAGTCGAAACTCAAATCTCCACGGCTTAGGATGAGATAGGTCCACAAGCTTTGACGGCGACAGAGGCCTTTACTTTTTTTAGAATAGAGAGATACTTGCTTTTATTCTAATCAGAATATCTCATAAATAAAAATGAAATTCTGTTTGTTTGTTTGTTTGTTTGTTTGTTTGTTTGTGGATTTGAGTTGTATACAAATCCACAAAAATGGACCTATCAGCCTGAAATTTTGCACAGATATGTAAAATAATATAGAATAAATCATAGTCCACTTTAAAACTTTGAAAGTCCACCCGTTCCCGGAATTTAAGAGATTTTTTATGTTCTCCACGCAAAAAGCTTTCCGTAATTGTAACCCCTGTAGTGAAAAAAGTGTGAAATAAGGATCGTGGTTGCCATGTGTGGCGATTTTGCCGAATAAGATGTTTTAAATTCTCAAAGTAAAAATAAAAGAATAATAATGATTTTTTTTTGTTAGTTTATATTTGTAAGATTATTAATTTTTTATTATAATATCGTGTGCATGGGAAATCGGAGCAGGAATGAAATGTTTTATACGCAAAACAATAAGAATTGAAGATTTCCGAGGCTAATATGTAATTTATTTTTAGTTTGGCGAAAAAATAAAATGGCTCAAATGCCGATTTTGAGAAAGTGAGTTCTAGCGGTTTGCACAGTTTTCGGCTTGGCGCAATTTATTGAGAGCTTAAGGAAATAGATTTTTGAAAACGAGTGCAAAGGTTTTATTAGAATACAGCGTTAAATTTTAATGATCCGTGAAGAAATAATGCAGTTATTAAGGGATTTCAAGCGATTTATCTTCAGAATTCTCGCCAATTGAGTACATTGATTTAAGTTGGGGGAATTCCGCCAAATTTCTGAAAATTGAAATCTTCTCATTTAGTACATCCGAGTAACGATGAATAAAACAAGTTATAGTTGATAATTAAAAAAAAATCGGCTGTATTAAGGGATTCCCCTTTTCAAATAAATGCGTGCTTTATTTTTTGGCGGCCGAACCATTTCCCATATTGATTGCTGCTAAGTCAATGCTTCGAATGATTTCCTGAAAAAACTCTTGCAAAATGGCGTATGTTGGTACTTTGATGAGGCTTAGATTTGAAACTGGATTTTATTTGAGACTGGGATATATAATAACACTGGTTATAGATAAAAATGAATGTTGGTATGTGTGTATGATTTTGAAAAACTCCAGCACCGTTGCACCATGAAATTTGGTTCACCTAAGTCTTTGAGAAGCTTTTTATGCTATCCGTTTTCCTCTAACTTGCCACTAGGTGGCACAGCAGAACGTCGAATTCTATTCCGTTTAGCCGTTTACTATGCAAATATCGTCCAACCGATTTCGATGAAATTTGGTACACGCGGATATTAGAACACGGAGATTATTTTTCAGTATCCATTTTGCTGTAACTTGCCGCTAAATGGCGCTGCAACGCATCAACTTCTATACCGTTCGACTGATCGGCATAAAATTTCTTATACATACACATTTCAGCACGAAGAATATATTCTAACTGTGTTCCTTTTGATGTTACTCACCACTAGATGGCACTGCAATGCATTATTATTTTAACTCGCCACTAGATGACGCTGCAGCAGGCCAAATTCTTGACCATTCAAACGGTCGCTATGAAAATCAGTATACATAGCTGTTTGAACAATGAGAATATTTTGGCGTTATCCATTTTGCTATAACTCGCCACTTGACGGCACTGTAGCAAATCATTACTTTAATTAACCACTAGATCGCGCTGCAGTGTATCACTTCTTGACTGTGCAACTGATCGCTATGAAAATAGGTATACATAGATATTTGAACACGGGGAAGAGTTTGGCGCTATTCTTTGGCGCTACTAAATTTCCTATATAATTTGCCACTAGATGTTGCGTCAACACATGAACTTCAGGGCTGTCCAGCCGATCGTCCTGAAATTTTGTATTCATCGATATCTGAATGCGAAGAATATTTCCGCCGTATCCGTTTTGCTAAAACTCTCCACTAGATTGCGCTACGCCGCATGCCCTTCTGCACCGTACAAACGCTTGCCTTGAAATTCGGTATGCATGGTTATTGAACACAATATAAAGAGATATCCATTTTGCTATATCTCTTTATTACAATAAATAGTAATCACCACAAATCGTAATATCAAGAAGTCCATTCATTCCCGTGCGAAGAACGGGTACTTCAGCTAGTACCTGATAAGTTTATTAATATTGTTACGAATTTTCGGGGCAACCCGCTGTTCTGGGGCTTAAAATGGTTTAAAATTCGTATTCTACGCTTCAAATAGATAAATTTTGCTTTTTGTTGCATCAAAATCGGCCAATTAGAACCGGAGATATGGAGGTTTCGGTTTGCCATTGTTTTTCAATGGAGGTTCTAGAAAACTCGAGAAATATTGGTCCTAGAGCTGAGATCTCTTCACATTTGGGGACTTATTTTTTGCGCCAAATTTGGCGATATTTCGCAAAAGTCGCCCAGCTTGGCGACTTTTTGGTCATTTGGCGCGATTTTCCCAATGGGGCCTGGAAGTTGTTTTTCCTGCATTAAAAACTCATAATAACCTAACATTTCTCTTCTATGACGTAATCAAAATTCACGCTTTATGTAGAACCCTCGAGAAATTGACTTCTCTGGAAACTTCTTGTACCTCCTGCGCCGGCTATTTATAGAAGCGCACGTCGCCCCGAGAGTTCAGTGCGAGTTGAACGCTCAATGTGTGAAGAGCTGTCAGTGAGAGTACGCTTGCTTTGTGATAGCGCTATAGAAGCCGTGTTTTAGCTTGCTTTACGAAGCTGTTTTCAAAGTGCTGTGTGTAAATTCTTCATTGCTGTGTCTTAAGGGATTGTGTACGATATCTCTTGAATATTTTCACTGAATTTTTACCTGTGAAAGTGACTTATTTTGTGTGAGAAATACAGCATTTGTGAGAGCTTCTGATCTAAGGGAACTGTTAAAAGCACATTACTGTTTAATTGTGCTGTGAATTTTGTACAGCTGATTGTTCCACGAAGTTCTAGAAGCAATAAAGTTTGTGTTCCATCCTGACAAGTGACTTCTTACTTGAACTTTTTACATCAACTGGACTTTAGAACGACGAACCCCAGGAGTAGCAGAGTAATTCCGCAACATTTGGTGTCAGAATCGGGGTTCTAAAGAAAGACTTTAATTTTCCAGTTTATGGTTTTGACTAGACGAAAAATGGAACAACAATTTCAAAAACTCATGGAGATGATGAAGGAGATGAAGTCCGGACAAGACAAGATGAAAGCCGGGCAAGAACAGATGAAGGCGGATTTAGAGAAGAAAATTGAAGCCGGACAAGAACAGACAAAAACCGGATTGAAGGAGTTAAAGGCCGCACACAATGAAGTGAAAATCGAATTGGAGGAGTTAAGAGCCGCACACGACGAGATGAAATCTGGACTGGAGCGAAAAATAGAAGCCGGGCTTGAAGAAATGAAATCCGGACTGGAAAAAGTAGAGAAAAATCACGAGGAAATGGATAAAAGAGTCTCACTCCTAGTAGAAAATGTAGCTTCGAAAATACGTGAGGAATGTGAAGCTAAAATTGAAGAAAAACTCGACTCTCTCGTCAAGCTGGGGAAACTACAAGAAAACATCAGGTTGTCGTCACGCCGCCCAGCAGTGAAATTAACGCCTTATGACGGAAAGACTTCATGGGAAGCATACAAGACTCAATTTTTAATCGTCGCCAAAGCCAATGGTTGGAGCGAGTCCGAGAAAGCGAACCAACTGTCCGCTTCCCTCAACGGAGATGCAATTAACGTACTACGAACCATCGGAGCAACGAAGATAGGAGATTTACGCCCTAGCAAGTGCCTTGGAGATGAAATTCAGTGAGAAGTGCCAGAAAGAATATAGTAGAATCCAACTTAAGTCAAGGATGCGGAGATCTGGCGAGGCCCTTCAAGAGCTTGCTTCGGAAATAGAAGCAAGCTCTTGAAGATAGACAGCCTAGCTAAATCTTCCGAGTGCCTGACGAAGGAATTATTACAAGACGTGGAGTTAACGGCAGAACAGGCTGTGTCATCTAGCCTACATGGACCACCTTGATAATGTCAGAGAAGAAATGGCGGTGCGTCATTTTATTGAAGCCATCCGTGATCCAGAAACCCAAAAATCACTTATGTTGGAGGATTATCAAGATTTGAAATCTGCTCTCGTCTTCGCAATGAAGCTAGAGGCAGCTCAGCGGGCCGTGAGAAAAGATCGGCATGCTGTTAGAGCTGTCACGGTCCAAGAGGGAGCTGACAAAGACACAGAGAGCGTCGAGAACAGGTTGAAGAGAATTGAAGATCTCATAGAACGAAAATTAAGATCCGATAGAACGAGAGATGGCCCAAAGAAAGTGAAGTGCTGGAAGTGTGGCGTCGAAGGTAATGTACAAAAGCATTGTGGTCGAAAGTCTCATGACGAGCAAGATAACTCTAAGAACATGAAAGAGGGAAACTAGGAGGTGGCCATCTCGCGGGGCGAAGGTTGCCAGATAATCAAAAGCCCCACCTAAAAGTCTTGCAGATTTCATCAGTGAATGGCGGCAGTAATAGACTCTTCGTACTGGGATACGTTAATGGTTCCCCATGCCACATGGTGATTGATACTGGAGCGAACGTAACCATCATAAGGACGGATCTGGCCAAGAAATTAAATTTGAAGATTATCTGGACTCCGCCCTTGCTGACCCTCCAGACTGTGACAGGTGACAAGATCGAAGTGGGCGGAAAAGCACTAGTAGAAATCACGTTTGGAAATGCCAGATACGACCATGTGGTATGTGTCGCCAATATTACAGACTCGTTTATTCTCGGACTGGACTTTTTAAAATCACACAAATTTAATTTGGACTTAAAGAATAATGAGCTTCATTCAGACTCAGAAGAAATAGCTGCGTTCGATATTAGAAATGAAACTATTTTACCTGTTCAGCAAATAATAGCCCAGACTGATATCATTCTACCTCCCAGAACTGATTCAATAATTTCTGGAACAGTAAAAGAAAGCAATAAATTCCGTTTAGGATTAATCGAACACCCAAACAATAGTGATTCCGTCAGAGGAGTACTTGTGGGAGCAACACTTGTGGACTTGTCGAGAACAGAAATTCCAGTTAGAGTAGCAAATGTGACGGACAAGCCGAAGGTGATAAAGAAAAATGAAGTGATGGCGACATGCACTCCTGTTACCTGCATTAATAAGAACATCAGCCAAACGACAGCTAAATCTTCCGAGTGCCTGACGAAGGAATTATTACAAGACGTGGAGTTAACGGCAGAACAGAGAAGCGCTTCAGAGAAAGTAATAGCTGAATTTGAAGACCTCTTCTCGCGTACTTCCGGTGACTTTGGCCGTACGAGGTTAACGCAACATAGAATAGACACAAGCAGCCACTCTCCCATCAAGCAACATCCTAGGCGGCTGCCGTTTGCTAAGCAGGAAGAGGTAAACAGACTTTTAGAGGAGATGCAGCGTGATGACGTCATCGAGCCATCGACTAGTCCGTGGGCCTCGCCGATAGTTTTGGTCCGAAAGAAAGATGATTCCACCCGGTTCTGCGTTGACTACAGACGTCTGAATGACATTACCAAGAAAGACAGCTACCCTCTTCCCAGGATAGACGACACATTGGACACTTTATCGGGAAATGAATGGTTCTCCCCTCTGGATCTCAAGAGTGGCTACTGGCAAGTAGAAATCCATCCCGATGACCGTGAAAAGACTGCGTTCACCACGGGAGTAGGATTGTGGCAGTTCAAAGTTATGCCTTTTGGACTCTGCAACGCACCGGCTACATTCGAGCGTCTGATGGAGACAGTGTTGAGAGGACTTTCCTACGAAGCATGTCTCGTTTGTTTGGACGATATCATCATCGTCGGAAATACTTTCGAAGAGCATCTCGAGAACATTCGAAAGGTACTGCAGAAATTAAAAGAGGCAAACTTGAAACTAAGTCCATCGAAGTGCAATTTGTTTCGTCGGGAAGTACGTTACCTCGGGCACATAATATCCGCCCACGGAGTCCTAACCGATCCCGAAAAGACGTCCGCAGTCCAGAACTGGAGTCGTCCCGAGAATATCCATGACTTAAGAAGTTTTCTCGGTCTGTGTACTTACTATCGAAAATTCGTGAAGGGCTTTTCTCAAATTGCAAGACCTCTTCACAAATTGACCGAGACTGGACAGAAATTTCTATGGACTGAGGAATGTGAGGACGCATTCAACGAACTGAAGACGGCTTTAACATCTTCGCCGATCCTGTCGTATCCTCACCCTGACAAGCCATTTATCCTGGACACAGACGCAAGTAAGGAGAGTGTTGGAGCAGTTTTGTCCCAGGAGATAGATGGCCAAGAACACGTCATTGCTTACTGGAGCAAATGCCTTTCAAAGGCAGAACGTAACTATTGTGTTACGAGAAAGGAACTTCTTGCTATCCTTAAGGCCGTGGAGCACTTCCATCATTACCTGTACGGCCGAAAGTTCCTGCTCCGAACGGACCATGCCTCTTTAACCTGGCTTCTAAATTTCAAGAATCATGAGGGCCAAATAGCCAGGTGGATACAGAGATTACAAGAATATGACATCGAGATACGTCATCGGAAAGGAGCATCTCATGGAAATGCAGATGCTTTGTCAAGAAGGCCCTGCATAGACAGCTGTCGCTATTGCTCCAGGGTAGAGAAAAATTACCATATGAAACATCCCGTTGTCCGCCAAGTTACATCATCGGCACCATCACAAGATCCCTGGAGTGACGAAAATGTTCGGGCGGACCAATTAGCAGACAGCGACATCAAACCTATTGTGGAATTTATGGAAAAAATCCAGCGCTAAGCCCAGTTGGCAAGAAATATCATCTTACAGTCCGGCAACAAAACAGTACTGGGCTTTATGGGATTCGCTTCGCCTGAGAAACGGAGTCCTGTATCGTAAATGGGAGTCGGACGACGGCAAGATGCTCCGATAGCAGTTAGTACTCCCTCGCTCGAGGATTCCGAAGGTTCTAGAAGATCTGCATAATGGCTTAACTGGAGGCCATTTTGGCATAATGAAGACCCTGCAGAAAGTTCGCGAGCGCTTCTACTGGCTTAGGGCTCGAGACGATGTCGAAAAGTGGTGTCAAGCTTGCGACGCCTGTGCCGTCCGTAAAGGCCCGAAGAAACGAAGCCGTGGAAGACTACATCGTTATAATGTAGGAGCGCCTTTTGAGAGGATTGCACTCGACATCCTGGGACCTCTTCCGCGAACTTCGGATGGCAACAAATACATCCTAGTTGTCATTGACTACTTCTCTAAATGGCCCGAAGCGTTCCCTATTCCCGATCAAGAAGCTACGACCGTAGCAGAGGTACTGGTGCAAGAATGGATTTCCAGATATGGAACCCCTCTGCAACTTCATTCCGACCAAGGAACGAACTTTACCTCTGCAGTCTTTAAAGGACTTTGTCAACTTCTCGGAATAGACAAAACCCAGACTACGCCTTTACACCCACAATCCGACGGCATGGTGGAGAGGTTCAATCGTACAATTTTGAACAACCTCTCGCTCCTGGTATCTAGGAATCAAGAGGACTGGGACAAGAAACTCCCCCTGTTCCTGCTGGCCTATAGGAGTGCCGTCCATGAGACTACCGGCTTCACACCTTCCCAGATGCTGTTCGGCAGAGATCTTCGTCTTCCCGCCGATCTAGTGTTCGGCCGCCCTCCAGATGCGCCTTCATCGCCAGAGGAGTACGTGGAAAACCTTCGGGCACGGTTTGAAGATGTACATCATTTTGCTCGGGAGCGGATCAACCTGAACACGGAAAAGATGAAGACTCGCTACGACACGAAGGCTACGGGACACGAGTTCAACGCAGGTGACAAAGTTTGGCTATGGAATCCTACTCGACGGAAAGGCCTGTCTCCCAAGCTGCAATCGCCGTGGGATGGTCCTTACACAGTCCTAAACCGGCTGAATGACGTCATCGTACGGATTCGTAAGTCACCAAACTTGAAGCCAAGAGTTGTACATTACGATCGGCTAGCCATCTACCGCGGTTGTAATTAGTTATTTGAATATCAGACCATCGTCACTATGGCGTAATTCCTCCTTTCTTTCAACTCTCAATTCTTTCCTGTCTTTCTCTTCTCTTCCTCTTTCTTCAACGTCATGTTTAGTGTACATATTTGTAATATATTGGTTTTTATTAATGTGTATTTGTTTATTACATTGATTACTTATTAGTGTAATTGTTTCTTATGTCTATTATTTATTTATTAGAGTGTATTTGCTTACTGTGTTTATTGATTATTTGCTTAAATAATGTTGTTAAGATTTGGTTAACGGTTGGACACTGTGTATATTTGTGTGACCTCCTAACTGGGGATTGTACTGCCCGGGACGTGCAGTCCTTGGTAAGGGGGCAATGTTACGAATTTTCGGGGCAACCCGCTGCTCTGGGGCTTAAAATGGTTTAAAATTCGTTTTCTACGCTTCAAATAGATAAATTTTGCTTTTTGTTGCATCAAAATTTGCCAATTAGAACCGGAGAGTTGGAGGTTTTGGTTTGCCATTGTTTTTCAATGGAGGTTCTAGAAAACTCGAGAAATATTGGTCCTAGAGCTGAGATCTCTTCACATTTGGGGACTTATTTTTTGCGCCAAATTTGGCGATATTTCGCCAAAAGTCGCCCAGCTTGGCGACTTTTTGGTCATTTGGCGCGATTTTCCCAATGGGGCCTAGAAGTTGTTTTTCCTGCATTAAAAACGCATAATAACCTAACATTTCTCTTCTATGACGTAATCAAAATTCACGCTTTATGTAGAACCCTCGAGAAATTGACTTTTGTGGAAACTTCTTGTACCTCCTGCGTCGGCTATTTATAGAAGCGCGCATCGCCCCGAGAGTTCAGTGCGAGTTGAACGCTCAATGTGTGAAGAGCTGTCAGTGAGAGTACGCTTGCTTTGTGATAGCGCTATAGAAGCCGTGTTTTAGCTTGCTTTACGAAGCTGTTTTCAAAGTGCTGTGTGTAAATTCTTCATTGCTGTGTCTTAAGGGATTGTGTACGATATCTCTTGAATACTTTCACTGAATTTTTGCCTGTGAAAGTGACTTATTTTGTGTGAGAAATACAGCATTTGTGAGAGCTTCTGATCTAAGAGAATTGTTAAAAGCACATTACTGTTTAATTGTGCTTGTGAATTTTGTACAGCTGATTGTTCCACGAAGTTCTAGAAGCAATAAAGTTTGTGTTCCATCCTGACAAGTGACTTTTAACTTGAACTTTTTACACCAACTAGACTTTAGAACGACGAACCCCAGGAGTAGCAGAGTAATTCCGCAACAATATAAATGCAAAATATGGAATCGCAAAATGGTTTATTTATCAAAGAAAGTAGTAAAAAATCAGCAGAATTCGAGAAAAGGGGTGACTTGACCTGTATTCTTCGAGGGACAAATAATTAATCCGCCAAAGGGCGCTTCCTGATTTATTTGCATTTCCTGGCAATGCTGATAAATATACGATATAAAATAGACAACTGAAAAGTTAAAGAAATAAGCCATAAGTCGCCAAAATAAAGCAGACGATTAAAACTGCCAACAATGGGGTTAATAAACCACAATGTTATTTCTATGGCGAAAATTTGCACCTTTGCCTTTCCGCCACGCCTAAACCGTTCGACTTTTTCTGATTTTCTCTTTTGATGGCACATCTACAGACCAAGACCTTTCTTTAGACACCTCAACCAAATTTCTGCACCCAGCCGTTCTCTCAATTTAGTTGCCGAAAGAAAAAATGTTTCAAATAAATATATAGACTAGCTGAAACCCGTCGAATTCGACGGACACTTTATTATATACAGAGAAAAATTATATAGAAAAATTAAAGAAAAGAGTAAGAAAATCTGAAACAATCAGATTTTAACTACGCCCTAAAGCACAACATATTAAAAGATTTTAATCATAATCCATGCATCCTCCATATTTTATTTGCTTATTCCTGTAAGTTGGAAAGTGAATCCTTATTCATGAGTGTGCCGTATTTTTCTCCCTTGTTCCATAAACACATCTTTGCATTCGAAATCGCCTACTAAGACTGTTTTACAATTTTCGCCAAGCATCTTCCAACTTTGCCCTTTAAATACTATTTGGAATGTGCATCATAATCTATGAGTATGCCATGTTCCTTTTTCTTGGGTTAATTTTTACTTTAACGCTCCGACTCTCACCAAAATGGCGATAATGAAGCATTATGCAGTTACCACGACGATTTTTTGTACGCGGCAACCGTAATTTTAGTATTAACATAGTGATTTGGAACAACTGTAAGTACAGCATTCCATTACATATTTATTTATTTTGGGTTGCCAATTAAAGTAGTTTTAATAATTAAGTGTCTTTAAATTCTTATTTAGGTTGGAGAAAGTGGGAGCGTTAAAATAGGAATCAAATCTCTCTTGTTCCATAAGACACATCTTTGTAATCGAAATGTAACTTAAAATCGCCTATTAAAGCTGTTTTACAATCTTCGCCGAGCATATTCCAACTATACTTCAACATTTTAAATACTGTTCGGAATGGGCATCATAATCCATGAGTGCGCCGTATTTGTCTTTCTCGTTGCATTAAACACATCTTTGGAATTAAAATCTATATTAAAATTGCCTACTAAAACTATTTCACAACCATTGCCAGGCATGGTTCGGTTTATAATTTTTTTTCTATCAGCAAACTTGGCGATCAATTATCAAAAATCGCAAACCTTGTTACACTTATTCTCCCACCCTCCGTTTCGCGTTATGTGGCAAACACGTTTAAAAAGATTTTCACCATGGCAGTTCATCTCTAGAAAACCTGTCCACAAATCATGCTGACAGAGTTGAGTAGACAAAGTCTGGGCGTGAACGAAATAGCACCCTAGTGCAAAGCGCCAAGATAAAGAAGGCTTTTTATGACTGCAAAATGTATTTAATACACCATAATGTTATTTCTATGGCGAAAAATTGCACATTTGAAGTTCCGCTGCGTCTGATCTCTTTGACTTAAAATTTGTCTCTTTAGATGACACATCTACGGACCAAAACCTTTTTTTAGAGCCCTCAACCAAATTTTTACACATAGCTGTTCTTTCAATATTATTTGATACCGGAAAAATATGTTTCAAATTAATATACAGAAAAACTTAAGGAAATAAGCGATAAAGCGCCAAAATAAAAATAAATTTTATGATTTCCAAATGTATTTAATAAACCGCAATGTTTCTATGGCGAAAAATTGAACATTTGCTGTTCCGTCATGCTTCATTTTTTCGACTTTTCTATTTTTCTCTTTTGACCACGCATCTACGGGCTAAGGCCTTTTTTAGACACTTTAATTTTTTTTTTTTTTTTTTTTTTTTTTTTACACCTAGCCGTTCTCTAAATTTGTGGATACAGTAAAAACACGTTCCAAATTAACAGATAAGCGATAAAGCCCTTAAATAAAGAAGGCGTTTGCTTCTCCACTTTAAAAGTGGTTTCTTATAACACGTAATAATTAACTAATTAAATCTGATTCTATTTTTTACAACACATTTATTATCACTACACACTGTTGCCACATCTGCCACACAACATTTACAAACGGATGCAATTTTTAACAAATATTTTTCCAAATAAATCAAACCTTACGGAGCTTACGTATATCAATCGTTTACGTAAGATCGTTTATTAGAACAACACATTTATTATCACTACACACCGTTGCCACATCTGCCACACAACATTTACAAACGCATGCAATTTCTAACAAATATTTTTCCAAATAAATCAAACCTTGCGGAGCTAAGGCAATCGTCTGCGTTAATAAACCACAATGTTATTTCTACGGCGAAAATTTGCACCTTTGCCGTTCCCCCACGCCTAAACCGTTCGACTTTTTCTGATTTTCTCTTTTGATGGCACATCTAAGGGCCGAGACCTTTCTTCAGACACCTCAACCGAGTTTTTACACCCAGCCGTTCTCTCAATTCGATTGTCGAAAGAAAAACATGTTTCAAAATAATATATAGATAATACAATATATAGATTTAGAACAACACATTTATTATCACTACACACTGTTGCCACATTTGCCACACATAATTTACAAACGGATGCAATTTCTAACAAATATGTTTTTCCAAATAAATCAAACCTCATGGAGCTTACGCATATCAATTGTCTGCCAACAATGGGGTTAATGAACCACAATCTATATATTATTTTGAAACACATGTTTTTCTTTCGGCAACTAAATTGAGAGAACGGCTGGGTGTAAAAACTAGGTTGAGGTGTCTGAAGAAAGGTCCCGGCCCGTAGATGTGCCATCAAAAGAGAAAATCAGAAAAAGTCGAACGGTTTAGGCGTGGCGGAACGGCAAAGGTGCAAATTTTCACCATAGAAATAACATTGTGGTTTATTAACCCCATTGTTGGCAGACGATTGATATGCGTATGTTCCGTAAGGTTTGATTTATTTGGAAAAATATTTGTTAGAAATTGCATCCGTTTGTAAATGTTGTGTGGCAAATGTGGCAACAGTGTGTAGTGATAATAAATGTATTGTTCTAAATTCTGATTTGAATAAGAGCAAGTATGATTTAAAAAAAGAAATGAAAACCGACTTCGAATTACTTCACCGTAAAGAAAAATAAATCGCATTCTAAATTAAAAGACTTTGGCCAAATTCTCACGAAGTATAGCAGATATTGCCAAATTGAGTTCAGTCTTGGAGACCTATTTTTTGACGACAAACTTGGCGATAACTCGCCAAAACTGGTAATATTTCGCCATAGAAATAACACTGTGGTTTATTAAAACTCATTGTTGGCAGCTAAAAACGCCTTCTTTATTTTGACGCTATATCACTTATCTGTTAATCTGGAACGTGTTTTTACTGTATCCACTAATTTAGAGAACGGCTAGGTGTAAGAGAATTTTAAAGTGTCTAAAAAAGGCCTTAGCCTGTAGATGTGTAATCAAAAGAGAAAAATAGAAAAAAGTCGAACAGATCAAACATGGCGGAACGGCAAATGTGCAATTTTTCGCCATAGAAATAACATTATGGTTTCTTAAATACATCTGGAAATCATAAAAGCTTTCTTTATTTTGGCGCTTTATCGCTTATTTCTCTAATTTTTTCTATATATTAATTTGAAACATGTTTTTCCGGTATCCACTAAATTGAAAGAACAGCTATGTGTAAAAATTTGGTTGAGAGGTTTAAAAAAAGGTCTTGGTCCGTAGATGCGTCAGTTAAAGAGAAAAATTTTTGAAGTCGAAGGGATCAGGCGTAGCGGAACTTCAAATGTGCAATTTTTCGCCATAGAAATAATATTGTGGTTTATTAAATACATTTTGCTGTCATAAAAAGCCTTCTTTATTTTAGCGCTTTATCGCTTATTAGCACTGGGGTGCTATTTCGTTCACGCCCAGACTTTCTCTATTCGATTCTGTCGATATGATTTGTAGACAGGTTTTGTAGAGATGAACTGTCACGGTAGAAATCTTTTTAAATGTGTTTGCCACATAACGCGGAAGGGGGGGGAGGGGGAGAATAAGGGCCCGATTCAAAGGAAACAGAGTTCTATCGTTTTCCGTTGCGATCGCGGAAATTTTCGACTGATTCCTATGTTTCCTATTCAAGTGAAACCTGTCTATCGCTTTTGAATCACGTGACACTGCGATCGGTGCTTTGCTATCGCTTTTTCAAAAGCGATCGTTTTCACTCTGTTTTGTTCTCAATTTTCTTCCTTCCTTCTTCGTGTGCTTTTTTATTGCTTATTTCTTTTCTGTTTTTGTTTTTCCTGTATGGATTCATCTTTGTTTAACCGTTTTTCCCGTTTACGATTGAAACGTTCTCGTTTCTTGAATCATTTAGGTTTTCTTGTTCGATGCAAACGCAGTAATGTCATTCCTAAGTTCATTGACATTAAGTGCAATATTCACGGTTCTTCTCGTGTTGATAAGGCTCTGAATAGGTCTAAGCGGGCGGTTTTACGTGCTTTTATTCAGGATGTTCGTTATAAAGTTTCGATTCTTGAATCTGATCTTTATGATCTCCATTTGCTTTTGGGTAAGTCTTACCCTGCTTTTGCTAACTGGGAAAAACGGAATTTCGCTTATGTTGAACAACGTTCTATTTCTCACAGAGCTACTTTGGATAAGAAATTCCAAGCTCTTCTTCCGGTTAGGTCTTCCCTCGGTTCTGTCAGTCCTCTTGTTCAGGACACTAGTTGTTAATTTGTCTTCGCATGTTTTAACTGATTCTCAGCGAGATGCTCTTAGTTTAGGTTTGAATTTTTGTCGTGTTAGCAACGTTTCGGTTTCCAAACTTATTGCTCCTATGGAAAACTCCTTTAAAAATAGTAAACTCTCTTCTAACCAACTTGATACTTTGCGACATCTTATTGCTAATACTATCTCTTCAAATAATATGCATGCCAAATCTAACCTTTCTCGTTCTCAAAAAACTGCTCTCAAAGAACTCAACTCTAACCCTAATTTACTCATTACTAAAGCTGATAAAGGCGGCCAGACTGTTTTACTTGATAAATCTTTTTATGTTGATAGTATTAATAACATGCTAACCACTGGTCCATGCACTAAATTAAATTCTGATCCTACTAACAGTCACCTTTCTGAAATTAAACACACTGTGAAGTCCTCTGTAATCTTAAATGCTCAAACTAAACGTTTTGTTATTCCTTCTATTGCTAACTGTGCTCGTTTCTATGCCCTTCCTAAAATTCACAAACCTTCTCTTGCCTTTCGCCCGATTGTTTCTAACATTGGTACTACTTCTTATAACCTTGCACGTTTCCTCTCGCATACTCTCTCTCCCTTGACTGCTAGTAATACCCACACTGTTAAAAACTCTTATGATTTCGTTAACAAAGTTAAACTTCTTTCTCCTACTAATTGTAAAATGCTTTCTCTTGATGTTAAATCTTTATTTACTAATGTTCCTATCCAAGGTGCGATTGACTGTTTGGAAAAGCGTTTACGCGAGTTTCATTATTCTTCTATTGAGATTAAGGAGTTTATAGCTTTAGTAAGCGTTTGTATTAAACAAACTGCTTTCATTTTTAATGGCTCTTTCTATAAACAAACCGAGGGTCTTGCTATGGGTAATTCTCTCTCTCCTCTCTTATGTGATATTTATATGCATTATTTTGAAGAGAAGCTCTTCAAGGTCTTTAATTTTCCGTGCTGGGTCAGATATGTTGACGATACTTTCGTTCTAGTGGATTCCAATTGTGATATTTCTAATTTACTTTTGATTGTTAATTCTGTTGATCCGTGTATCCAATTTACTCTAGAAGAGGAGTGCAACAATTCTTTACCTTTTTTGGATGTTCTTGTTTCTAGGAATCCTGACGGTTTCTCTACTTCTGTTTTCCGCAAACCCTTTTCTATATCTTTACCTCCTCATGCCCTATCTAATCATCCTTACCAGCAAAAACTTTCTGCTTTTTACACTTACGTGTTTCGTGCTATCAAAATTTGCTCTGATTCTTCATCTCTTAATAATGAAATTAGTTACTTAAAATCCTTAGCTGTTTCTCGTGGTTTTAGCCCCTCTATTATTGATAAAGCTGTTTCTAAATTTAATAAGACTAATACTTCTACTAATACTATTAATTTTCACAACGATTTAATTGTACTACCTTTCTTTTCACCTTTATGCTACAAAATTTCTAAACTTCTCAAAAATTTCGGTTTCAAAGTCATTTTCAAAGCTGTTAATAAACTTAAATTTTCTTCCCTTAAAGATCCTATTCCTACTGAGAACAGTTGGGGTGTTTATTATATTCCTTGTGGATCTTGTGATTTGGGCTATATTGGTCAGACCAGAAGAGCTCTCAAATTTAGGCACTAAGAGCATGTTTCTAAGCAGAGATATGTTTCTAAGCACGAACTTTCCAAATCTTCTATTGCCTCGCATTGTTGGAATTCCAATCATCGTTTTCAGTTTTCTAAAGCTAAGATTTTGTGCACTCCTCAATCTTTGTCCCATCTGAATTTTTTGGAAGGTTTTTCCATTACCCAGCACTTAGAACGTCTTGTGAACGATGGTTCTTCCGTTCCTTTCGTTCATTCTGCTTGGAAGCTGCTGTTGTAAGTTTCTTTTCACTTTCTTCGTCTACTCCCCCCCTTTTTTATTTATTTATTTATTTATTGTGTGTGTACGTGTGTTACTGTCTTCCTTTACGTTTTTTTTTTATTTATATATATATATATATTAAAAAAAAAAAAAAAAGATTTATATATATTTTGTGCTGTCCTGTTCGTGGTTTTTAATTATAAAAAAAAAAAAATTGTGTTCTGTTTGTTTTGTTTTGTTTTGTTCTGTTTTCTCTTTTTGTGTGTGTGTGTGTTTGTATTCGTGTGTTCCTTTTTTATTATTTATTTATTTATTTATTCCTTTTTTATTTCTGTATTTTTGTGCTTCTTTCCTTTCCCTTTTTTTTTATTTTTTTATATTTTTTTCTCCCCTCTCCGTGGTTTTGTTCGATTTTTCTTTGCCCCTTGTGGCAACATCTTGCTTGTTTTTCTCTTTTCAGTTCCCTGTGTTGCTTGCAACAAAGGGCTTGGACTGACGAAGGCCAAAACAATTTTTGGTTGAAACGTGCGTATCCTCTTACCTATAACATCTTATGTTTTTTTTTTTTACAAAGTTTTTTATTTACGTAACATGGCGGATCGATCGGCGGATGGTTAATAAGAAGATTACAACAACAACGAAGACTCGTTATTTAAAATTACGAAGCAATCCGTTGGAATTATCAGACAGGGAATTCTGCAAAAGATTTAGGCCTGCGGAAAGCTGAATTTTCTCGCAGAACAGAATTTCTGTAGGGTTTATTTTCTGTCTGTCTTTGAATTCCACTCTAGCAGACACTACGATGCAGGCGCCATCTATAGTTCTTATTTTAAATCGTTTATTGCTCGATAAATTTGAACTCGATATATTGCTCGATAAATTTGTTTGAAACAGCGCGAAAAAATACATGATTAACGAATAATTTCTCGCTAAAATAAGCATCCTAGCAACCCTCCTAAACAAATATTCATACCATTATATTAAGGATGTCTTTGATTGTTAATTATATATCAGAACATAAAATATATAGTAATTCTACCCCTCCATTATAATTATAAACAGCTTCTCTGCTACAGAAAAATAAAATATAGTAGGCAAATTAGAGAACAATTATTATTCGGTAATTCGAACAATTCGACATGATAATTATGACGAACAATACTATTATTAATAATTTTCTAAAAAAAAGTCTTCATAAATTAAAAATTTATTTCAATGATTATAAACATACAAAAAATATTAACCTAAACCAGTTAAAATTTTAAAACATTATCCTACAATACTGTCGGGGAAAAAAATTAAGACACAGCCTGTTGTCCGTTGCAGCTCAAACATAAATAAACAGTTAGTCGTCGCCATTAAGTTAAAAGTTTTTCCAGAGAAAGATGCGATTTTTTTATTGGTTAACAGCGACTTTCTACGTCACCGGAAGTTGCGTTTTCACTCTGTGGCGATAAAGTTTCGATCTAGCAAACCCGTTAGTTCAATCGCCTATTTTGTTTCACTTTGAATACACTTTTGCGATCGCTTGTAAAAGCGATCGAACTTCCAGAGAGAAAACGATCGTTTTGGAGACGACCGATCGCGTTTCGTTTGAATCGGGCCCTAAGTCTGACAAGGTTTGCGATTTTTCATAATTGATCGCCAAGTTTCCGGCCAAAAAATTAAAAACCGAACCATGCCTAGCGTAGGGAATGCAATCCCGCACTGTTTTTCGTCTTGCGGGATTTCGGGATTGAGATTTATTGATCCCGTGGGATTGACAGTTCATTTAGCTAGGACTTCATTTCAACAGAGAAAATTGAAAAAAAAAAATGTAAGATTTTAAGCACTATGAAGTTTAGCTTTAACAAAAATAATTAATCTTGTGATATAATTAATACAATAACTTACAGAAGTATGTAAATTATAATCATTATATTCAGAATAATATATTAAGTTATGTCTTATGTTAGTTGCTAAAAATGAGGAATTTACAGAAATATACAATTTATAGATGCATTCACATACTCACGTTATTTTCTTAGTTGCTGAAAAACTAACGTACAAATTCGAGTAAATCCAATTAATCATTTCCCAGTCTAGATTTAATTTTAGTAAAATAATTAAAATTGTGAAATAAAAAAAATGAAAAACTATTTATAATTAATTCGTGACTTTTCGCTAAGAGAAAAAATAAGTATGAAATATTTCAGTTCCTTTGGAATGAACTGAAATAAGTTTGCGAAAAATATAGATTAAGATGTCTAGATTTAGATGTTTGATCTAGACTCCCATTGTAAGATAATTTAAAAAAATAATAATACTTTAAATTAAAATTTGTAGTTATTGATTCGTTTATTGTTAGATAAGAGACATAAATATGCAAAATTTTCGGTCTATTGCTGGGAAGCAGCATGAAATCGTAATACAAAATAATTTATTTCGCAGTGTCAATCCCGCGGGATTAGGATCATAATCCCGCGGGACTAGTCCCGCAAATATTTGTGCGGGATCCCGCAGTCTTGCGGTCATCGGGATTGCATTCCCTAGCCTGGCGATGGTTGTAAAATAGCTTTAGTAGGCAAATTTAATATAGATATTAATTCCAAAGATGTGTTTTATGCAACGAGAAAGACAAATAGAGCACACTCTTGGATTAGGATGCTCATTCCGAACAGTATTTAAAATGGTAAAGTATAGTTGGAATATGCTTGGCGAAGATTGCAAAACAGTTTTAGCAGCTATAGATTTCGATTCCAAAGAAGTGTTTTGTGGAACAAGGAAGAAAAATACGGCACGGCCATGAATAATGATACACTTTTCAATTTAATGAAACAAGGAAGAAAAATAGGGACGGCGCATGGATTATGATACGCTTTTAATATACAGCACTTTAATGAGCATTTAAAATATGAAAGTGTTTCAGACTTTTTTCAAACTTTTCTCCATACAAATACATTGTGGTTTGTTAACGACATTGACGGCAGTTATAAACTCCTTCTTTAGTTAGAAACCCACAGGAGGGGCCGACCCAAAGGGTTTACGGCAAGAAATCCCTGCCTTCTTTAGTTAGCGATTTATCTTTTATTTCTTTAGTTTTTCAGTTTTCTGTCTGATACTGGATCTTTACCATCGAGGGTAGCTTGAGAAAAGGCAAATAAAGCAGGGAGCGCGCGATCGCCATTTGGCGGATTAGATTTTTTTGTCTCTTGCAGAATTCCGAAATTTTTCACTATTTTCGCTTTATACTTTTGGCGTTTACCTTTCTGCGCCCGTATTTTCTCATGGAATGTTGTATGTCACTCTTTCAATGGTTAGATCAAAGAATGCTGTGGCAGTCAAGATCATTTAAGAGAATTCACCTGGACGTTTCGCGGTCGATGACTTTACCAAAATATCGTCTTCAACGAAATGCTCAATTAGAATTTGTAACTGTATTTGCTCATTCGTCATTTAATATCTACTCTTCTTTTTCTTTTTACTTAATAAAGATAGCTAAAAGCAAATTTTAAAGATTTCAATCATTTCATCGTCATTGTACAGTTGCTAAGAATTGGCGTGAAACCTTTTGTTTACTTTCTGTCACAAGTCATGTTCCGTCCGCGTCGCTCTTTGATTTTTCCTGTTAGTTTTGTTGAAGACCTTGGTGACATTCTTGATCGTTCCCATTTATTTTTGAATATTACAGTCAATAAAATGACCGTCGATTTCGACGGGTTCCAGCTAGTGTTATTTCTATGGCGAAATTTTCACCTTTGCCGTTCCGCCACGCCTAAACAGTTCGACTTTTTCTGATTTTCTCTTTTGATGGCACATCTACGGGCCGGGACCTTTCTTCAGACACCTCAACCGAGTTTTTACACCCAGCCGTTCTCTCAATTTAGTTGCCGAAAGAAAAACATGTTTCAAAATAATATATAGATTTTAACAATATTAAGATAGAACATCTTTTTTCTTTTTTACTCATTTGTTACTAAGGCAACCAGATAAGAAAAGTGAAAAAAAAATTAAAATTTAGTGCTCGCGTTCATAATCTCGTTCACATGCTAGGTTGGAAAATTAAAAATAAGTAAAATTAATTATCAGTCAGCACGGGAAATGCTTTATTCTTTTACCGCTAGGATCGCTGCAGCTGCTAGATTTCCAATGTTTACATAATTGAAACTTATTTGGGGTACCAAAAATCCAGTATAGAAGGTATGGAGAGTGTCCACTTCTATAATATATCTCCGTGTTTTCACTGTACACGCAATCTTTCTCAGAGTAGTTCGCATGTGAATTTATTTACTTTAATCCCCTCTAGATGGCGGCGCTGTAAAATTTCACATTTTTTTCCAAGTTGATATTATATGCGGAATGTGTTAAGTTTGAAAAATAAGCATATAAAAAAATTCACATTTTTAACTCTTTCGAAGAAGGTTAAAGAGTGTTTATGATTTCGATTTGTCTGTTTATCCGTCCGTCCGTGCGTGCTCTAGCTCCCGTAAATATCTATCGATATCTACGAAATTTATATATGTTAGTCTCATCTACTGTACCATGTGCCTTATTGAAAATGGTGTATGTAGCATGTATAGTTCTCCTACAGGAGGATTCAGAAGCTTTCCAATACATTACGCTCTGTGAGCAGTCATTCTTTAAAGCTTATTTTAGAAATATTCGCCTACTTGAAATGAAACAAAATTGATGTATGTTATTAACTATTACAAGATAAAGCTTTCCATGGAAAATAGTGTTTGTATCGTTAATAGTTCTACGGTAGTACTCAAAATACTTCCAATACAATACGGTCAATCTCTATACAGAGACAGGCATCTATTTAAAGCAATATTATCCTACAACATAATCCTAACTAATATTATAAATGCGAAAGTGAGTTTGTTTGTTTGTTTATTTATGACGCTTTCACGCCTGAACCGCTGAATCGATTAGGATGCATTTTGGTTTAGATATAGAGGGGACCCTGGAGTTGGTTATACGCTAATTAGAATTTTATATTTTTAATTACTTTTTTAATTATTAATTAAAAACCGTTTTTACGTTGCCATTCTTGGAGAGTTTCGCCCGTATCAATCAAATGATTCATGTTTTGAGCTAACAAGAATGCTATTGCTTCAATAAAGAAGCGCGTGCGTGCATCTGAAAAACATTAAATTCCACGGAAATTATGCCAGTTTTATGCCAAATTTATCTATCAATAATAATAAAAATGAATGTTCTCCAGACAAATCTACAGAAAGCAGAGCTTTGAAAATTTGAGCATATAAGCCCATGACTGTGCACCTGAGGCTCAGAATGTTGAAATTTTAAATACTTTTCTAATTATTAATTAAAAACCGTTTTATCGGCCGCACAAAATGATCTATGCTTTTGAAATAAAGCTGAAATTCTATTTTCAGATAAACATGCATTTGAAAAACATGAAATGGTATGGAAATTATGTTGATTTTACGCCAAATTAAAAAGCATTAGAAAGAAAAGTCCAAATGTGTTTCTTCATAAATTTCCAAATCCTACCAATAATATAAAAACTCGGCTGTTCGAGCCTCGTCAGGGGGAGATCCCCCTGAACCCCCCTAATTTTTTAGTTTTATTATTGCCATATTAAAACTATATTAATTAACTTGGCATTTTATCGCTCATCTTTCGCGAATTTCGCCTGGTAACCCTATGTTGAAATTTTTATGAGTGTAACCTATTTATAGAAAAATGCATGTGGTGCATATTCTACAGCTTACGAAATATTGTAACAATAGATTAAAGCTGTTGTGAACTAATAATATTTGAATATATGTAAAAAGTACATGTTAGCATATTCTACAGCTTACGAAATAGTGTAACAATATCGAGACTAAAGATTGCTTTAATCTCGATATTAAAGCTGTTGTGATCTAATAGTATTTAAATACATATAAAATTATGTCGCTTTTTTATGTGGATTTATTATGTCGCATTTTTGGGATACATTTTTCAATAAGGGTATTGAGAGATAAAATGACATAGTCATTAAAAATGTGTACGTTTGTGTGTTTAGATGTTTTTGACTGAATCACACACAAATTACTGAACGGATTTGGAAAAATTCGTAATGAAGATAGCTTATGCCCTGGATTAACATACAGGCAACCTTTCAAGCATATAGCATAAATAATTCTTTTACAAAAACATTCAAAATAATTCTAATGTATTGCGCTCTATGGAATTATAGCTACTAAACCGAATTTAAAACTTAGTTACACTATTCCTGAGTATTATTGTTTGTTTGTTTGTGGATTAAGACCGATTGACTGCACTAGGGTCCTAGGCCTATATGGGTTATTCCTCTGTGGGGAACTTTCTAAGGGATCCTAGCCCGTATTTACGCGAGGTTTTGGAGAAAACCGCGAAAATCTGCGAGCGGCTAGGTCGACAGGTTCGACCAGGGGTTGAACCTGGCACTTCCAGTTTTGAGAGTAGAACTTCTTAAAAACTGGTGGGACCCTGAGTGTTATAGGCTACCTTTTATGCATATATCACTAGTTCTTTTACAGGGATACTCATAAGAATTACATTACACTCTATGTGTATCTCTGTAAGTACTGAACCGATTCCAAAACTTTTTTCACTGTTAGTAAGCTACACTATTCTTGAGTATTATAGGCTAAAATTCATAAATGTAGTGCAAATAGTTCCTTTACATGAACACTCAAAATAATTCTAATACATTACCCTCTCTGGGTATCTCTGTAACTATAGAACCGATTCTAAAACTTTTTCGTTAAGAAAAAGCTGCACTATTCCTGATTAGCATAGGCTAAAATTCATTCTATAGCATAAATATTTCTTTCACAAGAACAACAAAAACAGTTAGCAAATACTGTCGTAAATGTATTCGCCAAATGCCTGAAAAAAATCTAAATTTAGTAACTCTGCTTACTCTCTTATTTTAAATGAAGTATACTACCACGCATTATACTTCATATAAAATAAGTAAAAAGCAAATAATATTTAAATGCAGTTTCTTTTGTCGCAAACATATGTGTTATTCACACATGCTTCATTTCTTTTGGGACCTAACTCTAAAGCTGACGCGGACGAAGTCGCGGGTAGCAGCTAGTTAGCTAATAATCCGCTCCCTCAAAAGTTGCGTTAAAAATCGCCAATGTTGCCGACTTTTGGGATAAATTGCCAAATATGGTGCGAAAAAAGTTTTTAAAAATGAACGGAGCTCTGCGATATTTTCATTATTTCGCCTGAAATCGAAAAATATCTAATGTAATAATATTAAGCTATGACGATTGCGATGGGAATTTTGAAAATTCGTTACTTGATCTGTAATTAACCGATTCAGTGTGCTCTGTTGTGTTAAGGCACAGCTAAGGTTTATCTGCCTAGAAGTAGAAGGCGGCTTGCGTCGGTCGGAGGAAATTTTAAGGGGTTCTAACGCATTGCAAGAGCAAAATTGCAAACTTTGATTTTTTAGCGCTTGGAACATCAATTTTAGACTGCTAACCCTTAAAAGAAAAAATTTATCTCTCTCCGTGTTCGTGTGATAGCGTTATGTTGTATACAAGGAGTTGGTTTGTCTGTCTGTCCGTACGTGCTCTAACTCCCCTAAATAAGCATCGATTTCTACGAAATTTATATACGTTATTTCTATGTACTGTAACGTGTAACCTATTAAAAATAGTGTCTGTATCATAAATAGTTCTTCTACAGGAGTACTAAAATAATTCCAATACATTACCGTCAATGGCAGTTTAGAGAGAGGCATCTATAAAGCACAAGAGTATCCTACTATATAATTAGTCAATGATCTAACAACGATTACGTTCCTCCGTCCAAAAGTCGCCAATATTAGAGACTTTTGCGATAAATCGTCAAATATTATGTAAAAGAAATGTTTCGAAAAGTGAATCCAGCTTGGCGATATTTTCATTATTTGGCAGGAAATCGAAAAATGTCTGTTTTCACAATATTGTTACAAATTTTCGGGCACCCGTTGTTCTGGGGTTGAAAATAGTTAAAAATTTGTATTCTAAGCTTCAAATGTTGCTTTTGTTGCATCAAAATCGGTTAAATAGGACGCGAGATATAGAATTTTAATTGCATTTTCTAGAAATCTGGAGAAATACTGGTCCTAGGCCTTCGCTAACCTCACTTTTGGGCACTTATTTTTGGCGCCTAATTTGGCGATATTTCGCCAAAAAGTCGCCAAGCTCGGTGATATTTGGGACATTTGGCGCGATTTTTCCAATTGGGGCCTTTAAAGTTTGTTTTACTGCATTAACATTACATATAGCCTATTGATTCAGCTGTAGTCCTATGACGTAATCAATATTCGAGCTTTAAAGGAACCTGCGGGAAATTTCTAATAGCTTCTGCGTCATCTATAAAGGCAGAGCTGGTTGTCCAGTTCAGATCAGTCGTGTTTCTACTTGATCAGAGAGCAGATGTCCGTGAAAGCTTAAGGCTTTGTGTTGACGCTATAGAAGCGGTATTTTCGCTTGCTTTTTTGAAGCTTTGTTTTTAAGTGCTGTGGGAACGTACTTTTCGAGTACGCCTCGTATATAAGAAGCGCAGGACAGCCGAATTCGAGTCAGTCTCCTATTTTCTGCCATGAGAAACAGACGTCCGTGAAAGCTTAAGGCTCTGCATTATCGCTTATTGAAGTATTTTGCTGGTTTTTAGAAGCCTATTTTTGAGTGCTGTGTGTAAATTCTTCAATGCTGAGTCTGCTGGGACTGTTTGCAATATCCATCGTATATTTCCACTGAATTTTTCCCTGTGGAAGTGCTTTATTTAGTGTGAGAAGTACAGCATTTGTGAAAGCTTCTGTAATAAGCTGACAGTTACGAGCTGTTTGTGTTTGGGAATTTTGTACAACTGATTGTTCGACGAAGTTCTAGAAGCAATAAAGTTTGTGTTCTATCCTGACAAGTGGATTCTTTACCAGAACTTTCTACACATATTGGACTTTAGAACGACGGACCCAGAAACTAGCAGAGTATTCTGCAAGAGATAGAAGGCGGAAAAGAAGAAATGAAAGTTGCACGTGACGAGGTTAAAAACCGGATTAGAAGAGATGAAAGCCGCACAAGACCAGATGAAAGCCGGAGAAGCCGATTTAGAGGAAAAAAAATTGAAGTCGGACAACCCGATATAGTGAAGGAAATTGAAACCGGGCAAGAATAAATGAAATGGGAATTGGAGAAATGGAGACCGCTTTGGGGAAATTAGAGAAATTGGAAAAGAGTGTACAGGAAAATCAAGAGGAAATGGAGAAAAGAATGTCGCTCCTAGAATAAAGGCAAGTGAAAAACTTGAAAAAAATTGCGTGAAGAATTTAAGAATAATATTGAGGCAACAGTTTGCTTGAAAATTTGAGAAAAAAATTGTTTGACGTTAATGACCGCCGGCATTACTGTTTTCGATTTATCGCCAAATAATCAAAATATCGTCAAGTTCGCTTCATTTTTCAAAGAATTTTTTTCGCACCCTACTTGGCAATTTATCGTAAAAGTCGCCAGCATTGGCGGCTTTTGGCACAACTTTTGAGGGAGGCACACGATCGTCGTCAGATTATTAGCAAGTCATATTATGGGACAGTATTATATGCTTTAAATAGATGCCTGTATCTAAACTGCAACTGACCATATTGTATGGAAATTATTTTGAGTGCTTCTGTAGAAGAACTGTTAAAGAAAGAGACACTATTTTCGATGGAAAGCTTTATCTAATAATCCTTAATAACATATATCAATTTTGTTTCATTTCAAATAGCAAAATATCTCTAAAATGTCAAAGCCGATTGTAGAGGCAATTACAACGGGCGCTAGAAAAAACATCTGACGAAAGCACGTCTACACTGAATATATTTAATCTTCGACCACCTGAAATAAATAACTTCATACTCAATTTTTATTATATATTAGAAGTCAAAGCCCGTTGTGGAAGCACTTAAACGGCCACTAGAAAAATCATTTGACGAAAATTTGTCTACATTCAATATATTTAATTTTAATCCACCTAAAATAAATAAGTTCGTATTCAATTTTTATTATATATCCAAATCGAATTTCATGCTCTTCTGGAAACGCGCGAAATCTTTTTGCTGTCGAAAGATTCCGTTTTCTGTATCCAGCTATTCACAAATACATGCAGACGATTTATTTGGGCAAAAAAAAAAATAAACTGTGTAATCTGGAAAAACTATTTTAAACGAATTGGAGTCCCAATTGTATGACGTCAGGTAATGTTGTCACGCAAATGATTCACTTTTTTGGCGCTAATTTTGATTACAAAATACAGTTGAATCACTAGGCTATTGCATAATATTAATGCAGAAAAACAAACTTTAAAAGCCCCATTGGAAAAATCGCGCCAAATGTCCGGAATGTCTCCAAGCTTGGCGAATTTTCGGTGAAATATCGCCAAATTTGGCGCCAAAAATTAGTCCCCAAAAGTGAAGTTAGCTAAGCTCTAGCACCGATATTTCTCGAGGTTTCTAGAAAACCCTATGTTAACTAATGGGGTAAAGGCAAAACTCGGTATCTCGCGTTCTAGTTAACCGAGTTTGATGCAACAAATGCGAAATTTAATTATTTGACGCGTAGACAACGCATTTTAGACTATTTTTAACCTCTGGAAGTCAGAACAAACCGAAAATTCGTAACAATAGTGATTAAATCTTGTTACATTTTTTTTATTCCATGTTATATTGTACATATTTTTAGTTTCTATAAGTTAAGAAAATGACATCTTTTCATGTTATTTTGAGCAAAAAGACAAGTTTTGCATATTTTTCAAAACCCCTAACTGCAACACACAACAGTAAATAAATAAAAACATTAGTAAAGTAAATACTAAATTACTATATTACAGTTACTTGAAAAATACCGAATGAAATTAAGAATCGAGAATTAAATCGTATAACTAAAATATTATCCTACGTACTATTATGGATTTTGATGTGTATAGGACTTACAGTTTTTCTAAAGGGCTACGACAACGATTTTTTTAGTATGGCATATGGGGAGAAATTCTTGAAAGTGCGAAAGCGTTTATTTAAATGCTTGGTAATGATCTTAATCGTAAGTGTTCGGAAAGTCGAGTGGAGTCACTCCAGATTTTTTTATTTTTCGGGAAGAACGCGTAGTGACATCGTTTTGCTGTCTTGAAACCATGGCAACATAAAATTCGGTAATTAAACACGATTTCAACGTTTCGTTTGGCTCGGACATTTGTAACAATCGTTAAGAAAATAAATTTACCAAATGCATTGATCCCGGGCATCCAAGTGGAAACTCTTATCTTTCGGATACATCAGCTGTTTGCAGCCAGATTATTTCATAAGGATATCAGCCTTAAGATATTTGCTTTGTCTTGTACAATACTGATAAATTTTACTCATAGTCTCAGCTGCATCGTTTCGGTCAAAATTGAATTGCTAAAAGAATATTTGAAATAATTTTTCATAGCTTTGCATACATATGCTATGCACTTTTGTCGAGTATTTTACGTTGAATTTCGAAATATCGCTAAAACTAGATTAAACATTTATTGTGGCTCCTTTATTTCATTGTATTTGTTCCTTTTTACTTCCTTGTACGTAGTATAAGGAAGTAATGTGATCCCGAAAAATTTTGGGGGCCAAATTTCGACGAAAAAACCGATTTTGACTACCTCTAAATTTAATTTAAAGAATTTTTTCGATACATCTCATCGTAGGCTAGCATGCACGATCATATTAACGCGTCTGCAACTCATTTTGACCAGCGGCGAGTCTATTGTGGTCAGTTTTTCCATGCCGTCTGTACGTACGTACGTATGTACGTACGTACGTACGTATGTATGTAACTCGCATATCTCAAAAACTATTGGTCGTAGAATGTTGAGATTTGATATTTAGGATTGTTCTATGATCTAGTTGTGCACCTCCCCTTTTGGTCGCAATCGAATGTATAGTTTATGTACAGGACCGCCCAAAAGATTCGAAATACATTACGCTCTATGGGCCGAAATTCATTAAACTCGCATATCTCAAAAACTATTAGGCGAAGAATGTCGAAACTTCATATTTAGGATTGTTCCATGATCTAGTTGTGCACCTCCTCTATTGGTTTCATTCGACTGGATAGTTTATCTACAGGACCGCCCAAAACATTCGAAATACATTACGCTCAATGGGCGGAAATTCATTAAACTCGCATATCTCAAAAACTATTAGGCGTAGAATGTTGAAACTTTATATTTAGGATTGTTGTGACATCTAGTTGTGCACCTCCCCTTTCGGTTCCATTCGACTGGACAGTTTATCTACAGAACCGCCTAAAAGGTTCGAAATACATTACGCTCTATGGGCCGAAATTCATCAAAGCGTTTTTTAGAGGTATTGGGCTGTTTCAAACGGACTCAGAAGTGATATATGCTGCAAAGAGTTAGAAAATGAATTTCTCCATTAAAAAAAGTGTCTTTATCATTTACAGTTCTGCTACAGGAACACTCAAAAGATTTCCAATACATTACGGTCAATGGCAATTTTAGGGGCATTCATCCATTTCAAGCACAGTACCGTCCTACCACATAACTATAGGTAATGGTCCGACCACGGTCACGTGCCTCACTCAAAAACTATGCCAAAAGTCACCAAGCTTGGCGACTTTTGGTGTACGTGTGTGCATATTTAACTCTCAAATCTCAAAAACTATTATGAAATTTCATATATAAGATTGTTGTAAAATCTAGTTGTGCATCTCGATTTTTGGTTCCAATCTACTGGAGTTTCTTTACAGGACCACCGAAAAGAATTTCAGTACTTTAATGTCTGTGGACATCTTCAATATAATACAATTGTAGTCAGTCATTGTTTGGTACATGCCCAAAATCTCGCCGTCTGTCCTCGACCTTGGCGAGTTTTGCCGAAATGTCGCCAAATTTGGTGATAGTCAGTCATTTGGTCCATGCCCAAAGTATCAAAATTTGTCATCGTTCTTGGCAAGTTTTGGCGAATTATCCCCAAATTTGGCGATAATTCATGTTGTCATTTTTGGTCCATGCTTAAAATCTCGCCAAATGCCGTCGACATTGACGAGTTTCGCCGATATTTCGCCAAATTTGGCGCCAAAAATTATTTCGTATTTTGTATAACTCTAAAACTTTAACCCGTAGAATTTTGAACTTTTGTATTTAGCACTGTATTATAAAATCTCAATGTTTTCAATATCTTTTTTGACAGCAATCGACTGGGAATTTATTTACAGGGTGAGCCAAATGACTTTAAATACATTAGAAGGATGGATGCATTCAATTCATTGAAAGTCTGTGGTCAATGACTACTTTGACTATCCCCAAAATCTCGCAAACTATCTCAAATTTGTCGGCTTTTGGTGAAATATCGCCAAATAAAGTGTCAGAAGGAAGTCTTTCAAATTGAACTCAGCTTGGCGATATCGAAATATTTGGCTAGAAATCGCTAAACCTTACTATTATTGATATTTTATCTCTTTCAAACAAATAAGTTTAGAGGAAGTGCGTAAAAAACATTTTTGAATTAATAGACGTGCAAGGAAGTCATGTGTTGGACACATCAGATTTTTTTGTGGGCTTTAACGACAATTTTCTGTTGATATAAAAGCTAAATAATGGACTACAAAAAAGAATGCTTGTATCCGAATTCATTTAAAGTCCCCCCCCCCTCTCTCTCTCTCTGTGTGTGTGTGTGTGTGTGTGCGTGCGTGCGTGTAATAAAAATAAATACAGAGAACCTTCGAAAACTTATGATTTAAACATGTTGAATAATTTTTTTCATGGAAGTATGACTAAACATATAAACTGAAGATATTGAAATTATCACGGAAAAGAATTTTTATTTACTCCAGATTCTGTGTAGGCGCCACTCCTAAAAGAAAATTATAAATATTTTTTGGATAAGATTGATAAGATTTTTGGTATTGTAGCTTAACTAAAATGATATGTTTAATGTGTGTAGGGAGGCTGAGCATTGGGGGTTGTCTTGCCACCTCAAATCCTCCGCTTGTTTCGGAAAGCCATTTTTAAAAACTTTTTTCTTAAAGCTTGTTAAACTCCTTTATCCTAACCCTAACCTTGTATTGATTTTGTGTGTGCGTGTGTGTGATGGGGGGGGGGGCGCATCGACCACTCTAAGTTTATTATAAGTTAGTAATGGGGGAAACCTCATTCTAGTAAGAATCGGATACTTTGTACTCGATTCAGTACTTTCGAGTATTGAATCGAATGGTGTCATCATTAGTTACGTAATTTATGAAGCCGCTTTTTACTCATGGCATCATAAATTTTTCCTTTATAAATTTTATGTATTCCTTTCACTTTTTTTTTCTTTGAAAGGTAAGTATTCGGATAAGGAGATCTAGAGAAATGAGGCCATTGCCGTAAGTGTGTAGAATAGGCTAAGACTTCTTTATCCTCCCCCCCCCTCCCATCTACAAAAATTGGATTTTTTATTGCAAGAATAGAACATGGAGTGTTTCGGAGAAAGGATTCAGAAACGTACATTCACTTTAGTTGTCTGTTAAATCAAACTAATTAATACAAAAAAAATAATATTTCAATGAATACCTATGTATAATACAACTACGCATTACTTACATATCAATCAGAAATTTTATGAAAAATTTATTTTCAAATAATTGCTATGAAACTGTAGCTTAGGACCTCTAACATAGCGTTACGAAATGGTAAGTGCTCGGGCCCTCTACTTTAGATTGTAAAGGTTCTGCACAAATTAACTTTACCTCGTTCTACCTTGTTTTTCAGGTGGTGTGGTTCTGGGTCCACAATTGCATGCCTCCAACCTGCCCTTACCCGTTCACCAGCGCCTGTGCGCCCTACTCGATCCCCCAGAGCCCATTGGCCGCGACTGGTGCATGCTGGCCGTTCTGCTGGGGCTCACGGACATGCTGCCCCACTTGGACCCCGGGGACAACCCCGCCCGCAGCCCCACCCACAGGATCCTGAGGGAGTGGCTGAAGGATCCCGCCAGCACCATCTCCTGTCTAGTGGACAAGCTGAAAGAGCTCGGGAGGACAGACGCCGTGGAAGTCATTCTGAGGACGGCACCTTTCGTCAAAGTGTTCCCCATCGGAAGCGAGATGTCTCAAGAGGACATCAGCATGATTTGCAGCATGTCCCACACGTCGAGCTCCAATATATCGCGATAGAACATTTCGACGTGACATTTAAATGGCGTCATCTAAGTAACAGCCGTCGTCTGCGCATCATTTCTGCGCGGATTCTCCTATTGTATTCAACACAGAAAAAGGGTATTTGAAACATCAATTTTAATTATCCTTAATCGCTTCCGGACATAAGAATCCCGCTAAACAACCTAATTCAAAGATGTGCTTAAACAATTGAATCCATTACAGTCATCCAAAAACTTGGATTTAATACTTTTTTTAAATGTTAAAAATCGGGTTTTCCCCACTGAAATACATTAGAAAGCTGCAAGCTGTTACGCACAGGGAAGTTGCCCCCTGTTGCTAGGCTCGTCAAAATGCGAACATATCGTGGTTGAAACTATAGCAATAACAAATATGAAGATATCGTCAATATTATTGTGAAAACGATATTATTACGATTCTAACTCCTGGAGATCAGGATGAAATATTGAAAGATAGGTATAGTTATCATCTTTCTGAGCACTAAAGCTCTCAAAATTGTTCCGATTTTTCCCGACACCAAAAGTCGCTTTCGCCACTAGAAAACTAAGGCATGATCTTCCAGCGTTACTGCTAGTAATCGGTTTCGTGGAAATGGTGTCACACATGCGAAGGAATTAAAATGCAGAATAGCTAGAACATAAAGATTCAGAGTATTTTTAAAGCGCACCTCTTGTACAAACATATCACGATAAATGGAGGATATTCTGGCAGGAAAGTATGAGGTAGAAACACATTAACACACTTGTGAAATAAACTTCAAAAATATGTATCATCCTAGTTAACTACAAATGTACCCTGGACATCCTATAATGATTCTGCAAGTCCGACAGCTGACGTATCCCATTGTAATTATTAGAAGACGTCTAACGTGAGACAATATTCATGCAAAATTTGGATATCTCATGACCGATGCCTGTAGACATTCTTTGGAATTAGACTGCTTTTCTCCCGTGTCTAGGTTTCACCTCCGATGATAAAGGCCTTCACAGCAATTAAAAATGTCCGACCCCACTATGATGTCATCAGAGAGTATCGGTGTGGAAAGTTCTCGCGCACGGATAGTCAAATTTTTCGGATAAATAGCCGCGATTTTCAATTTGGTGCTACCACGAATGTAGCATCTAAAAGGAGTGAGAATTTCTTAACCTGTTCTAACGGTTCCGACACTGTCGGTAACGGGGACCGATCAACCAATCACAATACACATCTTCCTCCCCTTTTCATACATTTTTTTAAACGAGGGCATTGTCTTCTGAATTTCCGAGTGGTTGTAGAACATCGATCAAGGAAAGCGTGTAGTTTTTGACAGGGAGAGAATCTCAACTTTGCCGAGGAAAGGGGAACCTTTTGTGAGAGTGCTTAAGAGTCCTCTGTAGTCGGCTTGCGGAGATTCAAGTCCCAATGCTTTGCTATGGAGAAAAGTGCTTTAACGCCTAATCATTTTTCTCAGAAAGTATTAGGTATTTTTAAATGAAATTTTCCTGTGTGAATCTTGAGAACTATTCGCAAGGATTGCGCGAATCAGATTTGAGTTAATTTATCCGAAAGAGATTTTATTGCAGTCTAGAATTTAGACTGCAATAGAAATTCAGACTACAATAAAATTTCTTTCGGCTAAATTAACTCAAATCTGATTCGCGCAATCCTTGCGAATAGTTCTCAAGATTCACACAGGAAAATTTCATTTAAAAATACCTAATACTTTCTGAGAAAAAAGATTAGGCGTTAAGGCACTTTTCTCCATAGTAAAGCATTGGGACTTGAATCTCCGCAAGCCGACTACAGGGGCCTCTTAACACTCCATGATACACACAATAAAACACCCATCCATCTTCTAGTATCCGGTACCGGAAAGCAGATTTCACTTGCAGTTAATGTGTCGTGAAAGAACTCTGGTATTTCCGATAGCGTTACAATTTCGACAGCTTCGTGGTAACATATAGAGAGGTTTTCTCACAACCCGAGAGGGCTTGGTTTATCCGGTACGGAGAGCTTTCCGATGACATCGTAGTATGGCTTTCAGTTCCTCGTTTTTGACAATTCTGCAGCTATCCAGAAAATGTCTACTTCGGATTATCTGTGGTTGAGTGACATTTGGACGGTAGAAAACATCCTATAGATATTTTTGATGGATTTTGGGACCTCCGTGGCATATCCATGCTCCAAAGAACTCTGGTATTTCCGATAGCGAATCCGATAGCGTTACAATTTAGACAGCTTCGTGCATATCCGAGCATCCCATGAATGACATCGTCTGTATGTTTCTGAGATGTCTTCGTGTTATGTTGGCTAATAGAAGCAAAATGTCTAGACTGAATCCCACATCTAAATACGTTTTCTCACTTAGGGGTATTTTTCGATTCGCGCATTTTCTGAAGATCAGTATTTTTTAATAGAGTGAAAAGTAACTTTTGATCAACAACAAACTCATACTTTATAGATGAAAACTACCCGAAGTACATCTTAACTTCGTCCACTTAATAACTAATTTCATTTTCCATTTTTAGCATTGTAGTAATCTTAGTAATAAATGCATAGTTGCTACTTAAATAGTTAAATTCCACAGTCAAAAGAAAAGACTAGGAAAATAAAAATACATCAATATGAAACAAAAAGAACATTACTTACTGGCGTTTTAAAAGTATTTGGATTTTTAATGCTGCTCTAACTATTTTGCTTTTATCTGTTTCATCGCATGCGAGGCAACAGATTTTTTAAGACTCGGAGCTGCACAGGCATTATGCTTTTACACTTGGCAGATGCAGCGACGTCTGGTATTGTTGAAATAATCCGTGACATTTTGAGAGCTTTTATCGTCGTGGATGATACATATCCCTGAATTTCAATTCCTGGGCACGCTGATTTAAACTCACTTTTCCTCCTGTATTTTAACCAAGGAGATAGTGTAGAAGAAAATTACCAAATGTGACATTTTGAACAATCTTTTACAGAAATACCGAGAAATGCTTGTAAGTCAGTCATAGTTACAAGTGTGAAAAAAAAGGAGAGAGAGAAAGAAATTTCTTATATCTTTATCCACAGGGACTGATTAAGACAGGGCATTCGGGGCACGTACCCGGCCCCCCCATATTTTTCGGGGTCTTCAAAAACTCTCCAATATTAAAATATAGTCTATAAAAGACTGATTTCTACCTGAAAATCAAACTAACGTTACTCATTAATCTGATTCAATCCATGAATATTACTCAAAAATTCTAGAAATATAAAAAAAAAAAAAAAACGATATTTCCTCTGAACAGATCTTTTTATGTATCCTTATATTTTACTTCCCGCTATTTGTAAAACTGAAAGATTTGACCCTTAAATAGCATAAAAAATTTTGTAGAACTAAAAACTTTCTGGTAGGATAAAAAAATAAAAAATTTTCTTATTTTGTCAACATAAATTTAAATTACATGTCAGTGTAGATATATTTTATAGAGGGTGCCCCCAGAAAGGAGGTTATACGTTTTAATTCTTTGTCTATTAGAGATAAATGTACAAAGCAAGTTGAAAAAATGTTCAAAATAAGGTAAGGAGAAAGACTACATTAAAGAAATATTTCTCTCGCTAAATTTAAGAAAATTCACTTTTTTAATTTGTGTACGAACCCCCGCACGAAAAAGTGTCCAATTAGTAAAATATGCCCCTTCCATCAATCGGGTAATTTACGAAATTTCATCCTTTCATCATTAAATGTTTCAGACATATCTTTAAACAAAAATGCTCAGGAGGTATACATGAATTCGAACGTTTATTGCTAGAGTGCGAAAAACAAATAAATAAATAAATAAATTCTTTCGTAATTTCTGTACTACTTCTGAAACTCATCCGATGGGACTGATCCCCTTCGAGAGCAACTAAAAAGTGGTTTAAGTCAGCAAATATTTATCATCATATCTATGACCCTTTTCAGGATATAATTCTCAAATTTTGTTTTGGCACATTTTACTGACTTAGAATTTTTTGTGTGTGCACAGGGATCTTATACAAATTTAAGAAGTATTAGCTTTTTGAAAATTACGAGCAGGAATAGTGACTTCAGTTCGGTCGGATTGGCCACATCAAAACGATTTCGCTTTCGTTCCAAAATTAACTATATTAAAAGATGTTTAAGTGAGTGCAACATTATGTTTATAAAAAAGACCATTTATTTCTTAGGAAATTATTTTTTGTATAATTATCAACTCTATTGTAACTAAGCTACAGTCTATGCATATAAAAGATTACGAATAAAATCAAAATTCAAAATCTAGTATCTGGAATAACTAATTAACTTTTAATATTCATATTACACAAGACTAGATCTAGGTTATTATTATACATTATATTCTATATTATATTGTATGTAATAATAATAATATTATTAGATATAATATAATAGCAAAAATTTATTTGTAAACAAAACAAAGGTTTGCAATCAAATAGCATTTGCGTTATTATATACTATATAATAATATATTTACAGTTACATTTAATTATAAATATTGTATTTATAATTATATTTGTAATTATAATATTTAGTAATAATAGTTTAAGTTCGGTTTTAATAGAGCTTACAAATGACATCAATGAAAATTATCCTGTAATTTACATTACATCATATATAAGTTTCTTATATTATCTAAATCTTACTCAACTTTCATAATAAATATGTAATTTCGTAAGTCTTATAATTATGATGACGATTATCATATACCTGTTTAATATTAGCCCAATTATCACAATATTGAGTATTTTTCAATAAACTTATTTTCAATAATCATTTTGGGTATAAAAAACATGTTTGGTTTTTAAAAAAGGATCGTAGGAAAAAAAAATTAGTGTTAATCGTGTTATCTGCCAATCGACTTCTTAGAGTTACAATTATACCCAGTAACTGAAAAAGCCCTTTTAACTTCTAAATTTGTCAGTTTTGTTGTCAACAAATAGTCATGAATATACGACAAGTATTATCCTCGAAGTCCTTCATTTTCATATGTAGTCATTTTCTTTTTTAGTTTCATTCCAACTTGCTTGCCCATTCAAATGTCGTTTCGCACTTGTGCAGGGCCCATGTATGTTCTCGACCATTTTCTGTACTTATCACACTATTATCACTTTTGTTACAATTAATGCATATTTTTTTCGTCTGGATTAAAGTCTATTACGCGGTCTTGTAATGCTCTGGACAATTTTATGACTTCCATACTTACATTTACGGTAGGA
Source organism: Cheiracanthium punctorium (assembly GCA_038373885.1). Lineage (NCBI taxonomy): Eukaryota > Metazoa > Arthropoda > Arachnida > Araneae > Cheiracanthiidae > Cheiracanthium > Cheiracanthium punctorium. Next base: position 125,939 of record JAWZYV010012872.1, read on the forward strand.
AACGAAAATTTTCCTTACATGTGTAATTCGAATTAATCCCAGTGACGTGGAATCTAAAAAAAGCAAAATTATTTTACTCTTGAAGTTTGGTTCATGAGTGCTAACCTGGCATCATTGCAATATAAGGACTCAAAAAACTAAGTCCGTGTCTTTCGCGATCAAAAAAGTGAAAAGCTTAACGGTTTCCAGAGAACTCCTGACTTTCAAAATGTGTTATTTCTACATCATACTGTTTTTAGTTCAAGTTGTAGCATTAAATACCTCAGACACTACATGAAATGGACAACCATTTATTTTAAAATAGCTGCTCACCCGCTCTTCATACGGGAAGAAGAGAATATTTCACTAAAATCATATCTGCATGTTACAAAACAGAATTTCATTTTTAAAACGTTCAAGTAATCTTCGCTGTTGAAATTACTGCGGGATATAATAACACAAATTAGAATTACTTATCTTTTAGTCGGTTGTAAGACAACCGTTGATAAAGAATAAACAGAACACTTTTAAATTCAAGAAATATTTATTAACGTTCTATATTGTGATTCATTCAAATTATCCTTACAATCTACTAATACTACGTATTACGCATATTAATACGACCTATTTTCGCTTCTCCCTCTTCAAGGCTCGATTTAAAAAAACAGCTTAGATTATTAGGCCTCGATGGGACCTTTTTATTCTATGGCGATTCTTTGCAGTTTACTCATTAGCACAAACAATAATCATTTCACATAATGGTTGCTATTAAGGAAGCTCTCCCTACATATTTAATTTATGCACAGTTTTGTAAGGTTAGCGTATTTAGCACCGCAAAACATTTCATCTCACCGTGGTGAAAAATATCTAAACGGTGCCAGTTTAAATATCCATGTATCCAATATAACGATATCTAATAAATCCTCCATGTTTCTGTCTCCTGGAAAGCATCAAACTGAGTGATTTGGAGGAGTTATTTAGAATCGCTTTAATTGTGACAGGATGTTACAGTTGCAGAGTTTACAAATTTCACACATTTTTTAAATTTATGATGTCTCTGTTTAAGTGCCTTAAAAGATATCCCGGTTGGTTGAGGGAGTTAATTTGGATATTTCGCACAGTAGTTTTCAAACGGTATCATATTAAAACTTACAACGACGTTGAAATTTTTTTGCTTTATATAGGACCACTATGGTGGAACGTATTCCAACGTTAAAATTAAACTATACTCGCAACATGCTTATGTTAAGAAACGAGTATGCCTGCGGCATAGTTAAATGCCAAAAATAAAAAAAGTAAATAGAAATTTGTTTTAATGTATTGCGCTTTAAAACGAAATTTGTAGCTTTTAAAATGAAGAACATTTTCAGCTACGTTAAAACATTTCAATTTTTAAATACGCTAAGGATTAAAATACCACTTATAAGAATAATAATTGGGAATTTCGTAGTTTATTTCTATAATAAGTTTTAATCAAAATATCGCCTCCTTGTGTTTAAAAAAAAAAAAGAATAGAAAAGAAAAACAGGGATAAATGCGTTGAAATTGTGACGTAATTTTTATGTATCTTAAAGCAATTGACGTCATAGATACTCACTTGCGAATGGAAAATCATGTGCCCCATTTAAAAACTCTATCGATAGGTTGAAAAAAACTTTTTTTTAATCTTTTTTGTGACAACCCAACATAAATTCTCGTGCCATAATTTATTAATGCAATGGCCATATTGATGCTATTAAATTCTAAACATTGTTACATTAAAATTCATAAAAAATCACCTAATTTATATAATTTTTTTGTTTTTATTTTAAAAGAAGGAGAAAGATATGTTTCACGATTTATCAAACTATCCAAAAGTTATGACCAATATAATTCAAGATGCAACAGTTTAAAAATTATTTTATGAAAAAATCGTCAAAAAAGATACTTAGTTTAAAAATTCCTAAAAATCTGCAGATTATGTTACATATTCAGAAGAAACTGTTTCTAAAAGAAAATTTTCTCCTCCATCCGATGATACAAAAGCCGTTTTGCTGCAGGCGTAATTACCGCCGTTATTACGAATTAGGTGAAAAAAAAATGCCAAAAATCGCATGAAACATAAAATATAAAAAAAAATTCTAGGTCGAATTTTGAAAAAATCGCTTACGGGTGCATAATATCATGTTTAGAATATCCTGAGTACCAAATTTGGTGTTGCTAGGTGTAGCCGTTTGTCCGTAACACCGCCGACAGACAGACACACACACACACATCTTTTATAAAAAGTAGAGAAGATGTAGCCATTTTCTTTGTCTACCGGATCTGGTAAGTTGGTACTGGATCCGGTAGACGTCTAATGATGCCGGATTAACGGATCCGGTTTTCCAGATTGCAATCCCTAAGCAGGAATTTCTTCTTCGCGTAGTCCTTTTCTCCTACCTTATTTTGAACATTTTTTTCAGTTTACATTGCTTACTTATCTCTAACGAATAAAGGATTAAAGCGTGTAACCGTCTTTTTGGGACACCCTGTATAATGCTGATGCTAATCATTCAAATCCAAGCCCTTAAATATCTCCATATGCAATATGAATAGGCCTACACCACTTTCTTAACAAAAAATTGGCATTCATTATGAATTTAGAAAATTTGTAAGAAATGGTTATCTGAAATCACCTCATGAATAAGAAAATTTTTGAACGTTTACAAACTATGATTGGCAATTTGTATTTTTCCTTCTTGTCTATTTCCCTGGTTTTATGTGTTTCCATCTTGTGCATTGAAATACAAAAGAGCGGGCGAAAGATCGTTCTCTCGGACCACTGAAGCTCACATTTACTGATAAAACTGCTGTGATAAACTAAACTGAGTCGAGAAACCTTTTACATATATATTTATAGCGTTGTTTTGGGAGATTGTTTCAATGTGCTGGGTATATTTTAAGGGTCACACTCCTTTTCGTAATCTATGGAAATGATATTTTACTGTTGTACTGTAAGTATATTCTGCAATATTAATTAAAACTTTTGTAAAATAACACACATAAATAAGAAAATATATGTCACATAGTACCGTCGTTGTACAAAAAAGCCCACCCTTCCTCAGCTACAAAAGATCTCCACTATCCACACAGACAGGAACATACCATCCGAAAAGATCGTACTGTACTACATTTTTAACGCTTTCCAAAAACATTGAAACGTGTTTATGACTTCAATTTGTCTGTCTGTCCGTTCGCCCGTGCTGCAACTGTCATCAATAGGCGTCTATCAGATCGAAATTTTGCATGCTATTTCTACGTATAGTGCCCTATACCTTGAAATTGGTGTATGTAGCCAAAACCGGCCCGACCACATAGGCAAACTAGGCAACTGCCTAGGGCGCTGAACCGAGGGAGGCGGCACAAGCGAGGCCGCAAACTTTTTCTTACTTCTATCTACGGGGGGGGGGGGGGTGGAGGGGGGATTGTTCCAGCTGCACGGATCGTTCAGTCCATCTCTTTCTCCGAGTAGCCACTTGAAAAATGGCAACGTACAGTTTGCGCCGTTTTTGAAAATCGTACCCCTTCCCGACTTTCCTAATGTTTTTTTTTTTTTTTTTTTTTTTTTTTTTTTTTTTTTACGGACTGGACCATTGATAAAGTTTTCTATATCGAAATTTTAGGGCCAGTACGCCGAGGAATGGCCTTATTTACTTTAAGAGTCTTTAACCGATGAGATAGTGACGTAACTGGGGGGTAACGATGAGATAGTGACGTAACTTCCCCTGGCTGGCACCAATAACGGTTACGCCACTAGAACCAGAGATACATAGGTGGAATAGATGCTTAGCATTGCCATTTGGCACCTTAACCGGATGACAACCATTGACCCATTAGTCACAACAGGGTTAGTGGTGTAACTAAAGGGGCAGTTTTACCAAGGCAACAAACACTTCTTGGAGGCGTTCAAAAAAATTTCTTTCAAAGGGGGTGCCGTTAAAATACTTGTGGTATGGCGCCAAATTTGCTCGGGCCGGCTAATTGTATGTAGCATGTATAGTTCTTTGATGGGAGTGACCAACAGAATTCCAATACATGAAGCTCTGTGAACAGACGTTGAAGTGCTTGAAGTGTATTTTAGAGATATTCGGCTACTTCTAACAAAACAAAATGGATATACTTTATTAAGAATTACAAAATGATGCACTCCATTGAAAATAGTATAGCAATTATAGTTGTTCTACTAGAGCACTTCAATACATTAAGCTCTAACGCAGTTTAGCGTCATTTATCCATTTCGAGCAAAATACAATAAGTAAATAACCGTTTATAATTATTACTTACCCTTAAAAGATGAGATTGACATTATTTTCATTAAAGTTCTTTTGCAGGATCTCTAAAAATCACATTAATAGTGACACACAGCTTCTTTGAAGTGAGTCAAGTTTCACTGGTTTTACGAAGATTCATCACCTAATTGAGCAAAAAGAATGACTGTTGTGTTGGAAAGTGTTAGTCGGTGTGTTTGGCATGATTTATCTTTCTTGTCTATTTATGTGTGTTATTTTAGTTTTTGATTAATGTTACCTTTAAACACCAGCTTAATTTTTATTGTTGTTATATTTTGTAATGCCTTGTGAAACATTATTTATAGCAGCTTGTAAATATTCGTCTGTAAAACTGCAACGAAGTACTTCCAGCCATTGTATGAGCAGCTTTAGATGGAACTCAAAGTATGTCTATTCCTCCTAAGCTGGACGCATCATTAAAGAGGTGGTTCTAAAATGTTTGTAATTCTTGGTTCTGCAAATAAATCACCGAAAAGAACTTTCGTAGAAATGTACTCTAACGATGTGAGACGGAACCTGCAATAAAATATATTATTTTCACTGTTGCTGTCTTTATTTTTACTCGTATGTACCATGCAAGGAAAGTATAGTAATCAGGAAAAAATTCGACTTTGATATTTTGATACATATACTCGTGTTGAGGTCTTTTTTATTAATGTATGCTATTTTTACGAGATGCTTGTATGTATGTATGTGAGCGAACACAATAGCTACTTTACGGTGCATTCGATTCAGCTCAAATTTGGGTATATATTATAGACCACCGTCGCAAGAACGGTATTGATTTTGGTATGTATAGGGTTTATAGTTTTTTTACAGGGGGGGGAAATACTAATGGGCATAATACATAGCGTAGTATTCGTCATCAGCATGACGAAGCCGTTGTATGTATTTTGGCGATATATTTTAATTCGAAACATGTTTTTTACTGTAACAACTAAATTGAGAGAACGGTCTGGTGTAAAAATTTCGTTGAGGTGTCTAAAAAAAGGTCTTGGCCTTTAGATGTGTCATCAATAGAGAAAAATGGAAAAAGTCGAAAGATTCTATCGTGGCGGAACTGCAAAGTCGCAATATTTTTCCATAGAAATAACATTGTGGTTTATTAAATACACTAGCTGGAACCCGCCAAATTCCACTGTCACTTTATTAACTTTAATGTTCCAAAAATAAATGGGGAGGTCAGGAATGTCACCGAGGTCTTTATCAAAAGGGACAGTAAAAATCGAAGTGCAAACTTGGGCGTGACATGACGTGTGACGGAAAGTAAACAAATAGTATCATTTCAGTTCTTACTTTGACAACTGTAAAATGGCGGTGAAATGATTGAAATCTTTAAAATTTGTTTTTAAGTATCTTTATTGAATAAAAAAAAGAGTACATATTAAATGACGAATGAGCATGATTGCAGTCACAAATTCTAATTGAGTATTTCGTTGAGGACGATATTTTGGATAAAGCCATCGACGATGGAACGTCCAGGTGAATCCTTGGGAGTGATCTTGACTACCGCAGCATTCTTTGAGCTAACCATTAAAAGAGCGACATACAACATTCCATGAAAAAATACGGGTTCAGGAAAGTAAAAGCCATCAGTATGTGGTAAAAAATGTCGGAGTTCTGTAAGAGACCAAAAAAATCGAATCCTCCAAATGGTGATCGCGCGCTCCGTGCTTTTTTTACCTTTCTCACGCTGCCCTCCATAGTAATGATCCAATATCAGATAGAAAAATGAATGAAATAAGAGATAAAGCGCCAAAATAAAGAAGGAGTTTATAACTGCGGTCAATGTGGTTAATAAGCCTCAATTTATTTTCAAAATAGAAAAATATGGGGGAAAACAATTCTGAAAAGTTTTCATATTTTAAATACGCACTAATGTGCTATATATTAAAAAGCGTATCATAATACATGCGCCGACCCTATTTTTCTTCCTTATTTCATTAAGTTAAAAAAGTGTCGTTATTCATGAGCGTGCCATATTTTCTTTTCCTTATTCCATAAAACATTTCTTTGGAATCGACATCTATATTAAAATCGCATATAAATACATATTCGCAAAGCTCATTCTAACTTCAATTTTATAAATACTGTTTTGAATGTGCATCACAATGCATGAGTGTGCCTTCATTGTTCCATACAATACTTCTCAGAATTGAAATCTATATTAAAATCGCCTATCAAAGCCACCTGGTCAGGCAGACGCGAAAGCTTCCAGTTTTTAACTCTTCAGTACTTCTTAACTCTTAGCAAGTTTGATACTCATTTTATCGACCCACTCAAAGGAATGAAAGGCTGGGTCAAACTCGCCCAGCACGGGAATCAAACCCAGGATCTGTGGCACGGCCACAGAATGCGCTAACCCCTATACTACTGGGATTACATTCTAAATATACTTCACTTTTATAAATACTGTTTGGAATGTGTACCATAAACCATGAGTAAACGGTATTTGCTTTCCCTGTTCCATAAAATTATTTCTTCTACTTGAAATATATATTAAAATCGCTTACCAAAACTATTTTATAATCTTTGCCAAGCATATTCTAACAATACTTCTCCTTTGTTAAGTAAATTGTGTAGCGTTTGCCAGTTTCTAGCCAAATCTAGTAGATATCGCCAAGCTAGGCTCAATTTTTGAGGACTTACTTTTGGCGCGCAACTTGGCAGTAAATCATCAAAAATCGTAAAGTGTGGAGGTTTTATTCTCTTCCCACCCCTCTTCTGCTCTATATGTCGCTTTTAAACATTTCTCTGTATAGACCGTCACGTATGAGAAATATTTTTTGCAGCCCTGTAAAAAAACTAAGTCCTACACACACCAAAATCAATAACAGCTGTACAACGGTAGTCTTTAATATATGAAAAAACCGTTTAGGAGCTAGTGCACTTTAAACGGCTTAATTAGCGAGAAATTGTAAGTACGTCGGAATTCGAAGAAAGGAGTGGCGTGTCCTGTATTCTGCGAGGGACAATGAACTAATCCACTTAACGGAGTGCGCGCGCTCCCTGCTTTATTTACATGTTCTCGAGCTGCCCTCAGTGGTAAAGATCCAATATATAATAGAAAACTGAAAAATTGAAGAAATAAAGAGATAAAGTCCCAAAATAAAGGTGTGCATGCGTCGTCCCGGAGTTTGCATTGGAGCTATATAACTCCTAGAGACCCATCCCTGAGAAGTTTGCCAACGTGCAGCGATTTTTTTTTTTGCGGAACAGCTTGTGTATTTCCCACCTACGTCGATTTTTCATAATTTGGTGACCTGCACTTACATATAATTGATCATTATTTCGCATTAAGGTTGCGAATAAAACACTGCTTTTTATTTTAACTTGCTTCTATAAATGCGCAATTAACGCCGCCAAATAATTTATTTTGCCAACATGTTGTAAATGCCAAATCGAGCGACAAATGAACACTTCACAATAAGTGATCTCTTATTTTGCAGACGAAAACTGCCAAATGAATACAGCTATTTATATCATTTCGGAAAAACGCATCATCTGAAATTTTAAACTCCTGTAATCCAAGCGATCAAATCTAAAGAAGTTCCACTGACATGTGTAAAGAAAGGCTTTATTCGGGTTACTCATTGGTCGGCAAGAGTACGCGCATGCTAAAACAGTGACTAAGAGTCTGGTTGAAGCTGCATTTGTGTAAAGATAGGTTTTATTCTGGCATAACCAGGAAGAGCACATCGATACTGCAATTTAACAGGCTTGTGCAGCAGCACTTGTTCTAACTTTTTCTTTTTATTTGCTTCATATGTTGATTCCTACTTTAAGCCCCCTACTCTCGTAAACCTAAAAAATTGCCGCACGTTTACGAGCTGCCAGGCACAAGTTTCAACTCCAAAAGGAATTACATTAAAACGAACGTAAGAAATTGGCAATAAATAAATCAGTTAAGGAATTTGGAGACACTTACTTATTCAAAACACATTTCTTGGCAACCGAAAAATAAAAAAAGGAAGAAAATCTGAAACACTTTCAGATTTTAAATACGCGCCAAAGTGCTATATATTAAAAGCATATAGTTTATCAGTCGTCCCTATTTTTCTTCCTTATTCCTTTAAGTTGGAGAGTGTATCATTATTCATGACTGTGCCGTATTTTTCTTCCTTGTTTCATAAAACACATCTTTGGAATCGAAATCTATCTTAAAATCGCCTACTAAAACTATTTTACAATCGTTGCCAAGTATATTACAACTATGCTTCCCCGTTTTAAATATTGTTTCGAATGTCCATGATAATCCATAAGTGTGCCGTGTTTCTCTTTCTGGTTTGACTCCTACTTTAACGCCCCGACTCTCGCCAAGGTGGCGATGATTAAACATATGGAGCTACCACGACGATTTTTTGTATTTATGAGGCAATCGTAATTTAGAATTAAAATGGCAATTTGGAACAACATGTAAGTAAAGCATTCCGTTACATTTTTATTTATTTTGGGTTGCCAATTAATGTAGTTTTAATAATTAAGTGCCTTCAAATTCCTTAACTGGTGCGTTTATCGCTAATTTGTTCACTGTAGTTTTCGTCTAGTTCTTTTGGGAGCGTTGAAACTTGTGCATAAGTCCTAGAGACCCATGACTACAAAGTGCGGGATTTTTTAGGTTGGCGAGAGCGGGGGCGTTAAAATAGGAATCAACTCTTGCTTGTACCGTAAAACACATCTTTGGAATCCAGATCTATCTTAAAATCGCACACTGTTTTACAATCATCTCCAGGCATATTCCAACTATATCCCGTAGACATTTTAAATACTGTTTGGAATGGGCATCATAATCCATGAGTGTACTGTGTTTTCCTTCCTTGTTCCATAAACTTACATCTTCGGAATAGAAATCTATATTGAAATCGCCTACCAAAACTGTTTAACAATTTTCGCCTGGCATAGTCAAACTATACTTCACCTTTATAAATACCATTTGAAAAGTGTATCATAATCTATCAGTGTACCGTATTTGTCTTCGCTGTTCTATAAAACACTTCTTCGGAATTAAAATCTATTGAAGTAAAACTTCTTTAGGCACAACTAGGGGGTAACTCAGATTTTTTTTCTGACGGAAGTAACGCTCAGTAAAGGAAATGACGTATCTTTTTCCCCCTTGCTTCTTCATTCCGCCATGACTGCAAAAACATTGCAATGTCAAGGACAAAAAGCCTGATAATTTCTACACCGTTTCTACGATACACTTGAAAATTTCCATAATCATGTATTAAAATATAGAAAACAATCTGCGCTACTTTAAAAATCTGAAAATCCACCCGTTCCCTCATTTTTAAGCGATTTTTCGCTATTTTCAGCAACATTTCATATCCGAGAGTCAAAAAAGTTAATCATTTGCGTGACAAAATTAGCTATTGCAAGTATTTTTACTTCATATTGACGTCACACTTAACAAGCTTTTTCCAGATTTATAAGTTTAATTATTTGCGGAACAGCTCTCGGGCGTTCGTTCCTGAGAACGTCGACTGTGCTCCCTGCGCGTCGACATTACTCCCTACCTGTTTTGAAGCAAGATCTTGTCTGATGACCCTGTTCAGTGGCTAAGTGGATCGGCTCTTGTCAGAGTCACTGTGTGAAGTCTTTCGCTGAACAGGCGGCGATCCTGCTGACTGTCTCTCACTGTTGTTACAGGCGGCGACCCAACCGTCACCTCCGATAAACAAGGCCTACGCACCGAATACATAAAGTGGCATTATGGTGCATTCCGTTGCTTTACTTACATATTTTCAATGGCATTAATACAATATTTAATGGAATTATGAGTAAAAACTTGACATGATTGGTTGCCATGATACATAAATATCGTTTGTCTGTACTTAAATAATATGTAATCTTTTAATATTGCTCATGTGTTTTTGAGTTATTTATAATAATGAGCCAAATGTAAATTTTTAAATAGAATAATACTTCGAGCAAAAACAGCAGAGGAAAACAAAGGTTTAAGAACACTACCATAGAAAAACGCAGTAATAGACCCTACGTGCATTCGATACCAACCGACAGAAGAAAACACCAGTTTAAGAACACAGTTAAAGAAAATACCACAACAAAGACATTCTCTCGGTTCAAACCCTACGGGAAAACATTTTAAGAAAATGGTGAAAGAATAATAGTTCAACACGGACACTTCCTGGATGCTAACCCGATATTCAGACGGAACAACAGTTTAAGAACACAGGTATGTAACACCACAAAGAAACAAACACTGGTTGCAAAGGGTTTAAGATCAAAATAAAAGAATAACAAATGGATACTCCGTGGTTTCTAACCCAACCTCAAGACGGAGCAACGGTTTAACACAGGGATGGAACACCACAAAGAAACGGACCCTGGCTGCAATCATTCCCAAACAATAGATAGAACCTACAGTTTAAAAACACGGATACAGATAAATAATTCGAAACCTACCAGCAGACGAAATCAACGCTTAAGAATACTGTGATAGAAAAACACAAAAAAATTTTACACTACCTGCATTCGAACCCAACAATCACAGGAAAACATCAGCTAAAGAACAGAGCTAACGTATAATACTAGAAACTAGACTATGGACATTCCTCCCATTCAAACCCAAACTCCCGACGGAACAATGGTATAAGAAAACAGTTAAAGAATAATACTACAACATGGACACTTCCTGGATTCTAAATAATTATCATGAATTACCGGTGATTCTTACTGGAGATTTTAATGTTAATTTTCGCTACCAAGAATCTCAACCGTCAGTTGATTTTTAAAAAGAAAAATTGGATCTAACTATGAATACTTCTTGACTTCAATCAACAACGCGTTTCGGTACAACGATAGATGCTGTATTTTAAAGAAAGTTAGCAAATTTAGAGAGTAAAATTTTTGTTTCACAGTATAGTTAACACAAACCAATAATTTCATACATAAAATATTATTATGACATTCAAGTTCCTATTTCCAATGAATAATATGAATATAACATTTAAATAATATTTGTAAAGTACATGAATAATAAATATAATTAAATTATAATATGACTAGCTGCTACCCGCGACTTCGTCCGCGTCGGCTTCAGAATTAGGTCCCGACAGAAATGTAGCATGTGTGAATAACAAATATTGTTGCGACAAAAGGAACTGCATTTAAATATTATTTGCTTTTTACTTGTTTCAAATGAAGTACAATGCATGTTAGTATACTTCATTTAAAATAAGAGAATATGCACAGAGTTACTAAATTTAGATTTTTTCAGGCATTTGGCGAATAGAGACAGTTATGACAGTATTTGCGAACTGTTTTGAATGTTCTTGTAAAAGAAATATTTATGCTATATGCATGAATTTTAGTCTATGTTAATCAGGAATAGAGCAGCTTTCTATTAGTGAAAAAGTTTGAGAATCGGTTCTGTAGTTACAGAGATACCCAGAGAGCGTAATGTATTAGAATTATTTTGAGTGTTCCTGTAAAGGAACTATTTATGCTACATGCATGAATTTTAGCCTATAATACTCAAGAATAGTGTAGCTTACTATCATTAAAAAAAGTTTAGGAATCGGTTCAGTACTTACAGAGATGCACATAGAGCGTAATGTAATTCTTATTAGCATCCCTGTAAAAGAACTATCTGTGATATATGCATTAAAGGTAGCCTATAACACTTAGGATGCCACCAGTGTCTAAGAAGTTCTGCTCTCAAAACTGCAAGAGGGGAGGTGCCAGATTCAAACCCTGGTCGCGCCTGTCGACCTAGCCGCTCCCAGTTTTCCGTGGTTTTCTAAAAAACCTCGCATAAATACGGGCTAGGATCCCTTAGAAAATCCCCCACAGAGGAATTTTCCATATAGGCCTAGGACCCTAGTGCAGTCAATCGGTCTTAATCCAAAAGTAAATATTTGATACTCAGGAATAATGTAACTTTCAATCAGTGAAAAAAGTTTTAGAATCGGTTTAGTAGCTACAAAATGCCCATAGAGCGCAATGCATTAGAATTATTTTGAGTGTCTTTGTAAAAGAATTATTTATGCTATATGCTTGAAAAACTGCCTGTATGTTAATCCAGGGCATAAGCTATTTTCATTACAAATTTTTTCAAATCCGTTCAACCATTTTTGTGTGATTCAGTCAAAAACATCCAAACACAGAAACGTACACATTTATATTATTGGTAGGATTTGGAAATTTATGAACTTTAAGAAACACATTTGGATTTTTCTTGGTACTTACGTATTATCCCAGCGGTCATTCCCGCTAAACTGTTTTATCGTCAAATGGGTTGCCAAACTGTTGCCAATCGTATTCAAAACCATTAATAATTTCATGTGCCCGGCATTTATTTCGGCAAAACATCGCTTGTCTTGGCGGACCGCCGGGATAATACGTAAGTACCCCTTTCTTTACTTATGCTTTTTAATTTGGCGTAAATTCAACATAATTTCCATGTTTTTCAAATGCATGTGATTTTGCAAATAGAATTTCTGCTTTATTTCAAAAGCATAAATCATTTTGTGCGGGCGATAAAACGGCTTTTAATTAATAGTTTGAAAAGTAGTTAAAATTTCAAAATTTTGAGCCTCGGGTGCACTTTACCGAAGTTATGGACTCAATCATGCTGAAATTTTCAAAGCTCTGCTTTCTGTAGATTTGTCTGGAGAACATTCATTTTTATTATTACAGATAGATAGATTTGGCATAAAACTGGCTTAATTTCTGTGGTATTTAATGTTTTTCAGATGCACGCGCGCTTATTTATTGAAGTAATAGCATTCTTGTTAGCTCAAAGCATGAATCATTTGATACGGGTGAAACTCGCCAACCATGGCAATGTAAAAACGGTTTTTAATTAATAATTTAAAAAGTAATTAAAAATCTAAAATTCTAATTAGCCTATAACCAACTCCAGGGTCCCCTCTATATCTAAACCAAAATGCATCCTAATCGATTCAGCGGTTTAAGCGTGAAAGCGTCATAAACAAACAAACAAACAAACTCACTTTCGCATTTATAATATTAGTTAGGATATTTATTTTAAGTTAAAGTTTAATAATTTCAGTGATATTTATCGTAAACGTCAAAGAAGTTTTACTTCAATCGCGCGTAAAGATTACACGCACACACTTTTTTTTTTTAAATCGCCTAGTAAAACTATTTTACAATATTCACCAGGTGTTTTCTAGCTATACTCGAAATGTATTTATAAAAAAAAGCCAAACACATTTGAAAAGTGATTCGACGCGCAAACTGCTGTAGTAAAAGTGTCTACACAAAAAACTGTTAAAAGCAAAAGCAATTGGAAAAGATTACTTGTATTAACATTTGCAAGGAAATTTGTGGCAGCAATGTATTGATGGTTGCTATGACACCCAAAAAAGAAAAATGTATTATTGTTATTCTGGGAATGGGGTTCTAAGTTTTTTATGGGTGGTTTGCCCGTTTTATGTAATGAATAAACAAGTTATATTTTTTAAGTTGGAGTCAGATTGAATATTTTATTATCTAAAGGACACCCAATTTTCACAAAAGGACGCAACAATTTTGTGGTGAACCAGGACGTGATCGCATGATCATTAATTATAAGGTACGTTTATTTTTGCTAAAATAAGAATTCTTTGAGTGTGAATTTGAACCCAAAAATGGATCTGTTAGTTAAAAAGCGAGCTCCTATTAGAGGTAATTTTACGAGATCCTATAATGCTTTGATTGAGAAATTAAATGCTGATAATCCTCAGGGAAAAGAGATTGGAATTCTTTTTGCCAATGTGGAAAGAATTTATTTAAGGTTGACTGTAGTAGATAATGAAATATGTAGTTTTCTTCTGGAAAATTCAGATGCCGAAAGCTATGAAAATGAATATACGGCAGTTGAAGATTACAATACGAAAATGACGGATGAGAAAATTAGCGTGGATATATATTTGAATACATTTTCTGAATCGGGAAAAGAAAGCGTTGGCGTAATTTCTCCGCAATTAAAACGGAAACTCGTGAAATTAAGGATTAGCTAGCATTTCGGAGCCAATTAAAAAGGATACATGAGGACGGACAGATGGAAAATGAAGACAAGTTTCAGTACCTTATACAGTGCATAGAAAGAGGCTCAAGAGCTCGAGATATAATTGACAGTTTTCCGCCAACGGGATAAAACTACAGTAAAGCTATTGAGTGTTTAAAATCACGATTTGGAAGTGATGAATTACTGATTGAGTTTTACATTCGTGAACTTCTTAAGCTGGTTGTGAAAAATGCAACTGAAGCAAAACATAAGCAAAATACGGCTAAGTTGTATGACACTTTGGAGTCTTATTTAAGAGCATTAGAATCAATAGGCTTAACAACTGACAAATACTCAGCTATGCTATTCCCTCTTGTAGAATCTTGCATTCCGGAAGATGTTCTAAGAGTTTGATTAAGAAATCCCGTTACCATCGCTGATGGTGATTCTTCAAAAAATGCTTACTGTGAGAGATTAAAGCATTTGATGCTATTTTTGAAAACAGAAATAGAGGGTGAAGAGCGAATTAACCTAGCTAAATCCAGTTTCTCCGCCAATGTGGGCCCTCGCAAAAGTGAAAAAGTAAATCGTTACGTACACCAATCGACGGCAACTGATTTATTTTCAGAGCCAAGAGAAAGGGCGAAACAGTTGAAAGCGTGTATTTTTTGTGATAAGTCTCACGACAGTAAAGATTGTTTTAATGTTCAAAAAATGGGTTGCGACCAAAAACTAAACGCAGTTAAGAATAAAAAGGCGTGT
This sequence comes from Cheiracanthium punctorium, assembly GCA_038373885.1. Taxonomy (NCBI): domain Eukaryota; kingdom Metazoa; phylum Arthropoda; class Arachnida; order Araneae; family Cheiracanthiidae; genus Cheiracanthium; species Cheiracanthium punctorium. The sequence goes on from JAWZYV010012872.1 coordinate 140,963, forward strand.
TATGCCTGTTTAAAGGTCGGCCATCGGTCAAAATTTTGCAAGGCGTATTTGAGATGCCATCTTTGTGGAAAACGACATTCCGTTCTGATGTACCCCGAACTCTGTAAGGAAAAGCCACCTCTTGATTCTGGAGTACCCGAAGAAGCGAAAACCGCAGACGTTAGCTCCACGAATTATTTCACCTCTGAGGAAGTCTTACTTCAGACACTACAAGTAAAATTGAAAACAGAAGGTAAAGAACGCTATGTTAGAGTTCTCATTGATAGTGGTTCTCAACGGTCTTATATATTTAGATAAAACGGCAAGGGATATGGGATTTAGACCGATAGGTAACAAAATGTTGGTACATTCTTTGTTTGGTGGTCTGAGCACTAAAATGAAAGAACACAAAGTTTATGACGTAAATGTCTATTCCCCAGATGATTCATATTTCTGCAATTTTCGAGTTCTAGGTCAAGATACTATCTGTGGTAAAATTCCTAGACTTAAAAGAAATATCTGCGACAAAGAGTTACAAGAAAAGAAGATATGGTTATCCGATTATGGGGAAGGTTGTCCCGACATTGAATTGTTAATAAGATCGGATTTTTGTGGTCGATTATTCACATGAAAAATAGAAACTCTGAAGTGCGGTCTTAATGCTCGTGAAACACACTTTGGTTGGTTAGTCATGGGAAAGTTACATGGAGAAAAAGGTGACAAAAACTCTAGTCAACTCGTTACAACTATGCTGATAGAGAATGCGTCTGTTGCAGAACTATGGAAACTGGATTCAATGGGCATTAGAGATCCTACTGAAACAAAATCGAAAAAAGAACTTGAAAAAACAACAATGCAACACTTCTTAAAAACAAGTAACCAGAGAAGAAAGTGGCCGCTATGTTGTAAAATTGCCTTGGTTAGAAGAGAGAAAACGTCTGGCTGAAAATAGAGATATTGCTGAAAGAAGATGTCTTATAACTACTCAGAAACTTCTTAGAGAAGGTCGGTTTGATGACTATGATACCGTTTTTAGAGAATGGTTGGCTAACGATATTATTGAAGAAGTGTCAGAAAACAAGTTCAAGCTCCCAGTCATTATTTACCTCATAGAGGGGTTTTTAAAAATAATTCCACAACGACAGTACGTGCTGTTTTTCATGCCTCTTGCAAAGGAAAGAATTCATCTTCCCTGAATGAGTGTTTAGCGAAAGGACCCAATATGATTGAAGAAATTCCACCTTTATTAATGAAGTTTCGAGAAAACGCTATTGGAGTGATTTGAGATATAAGAAAGGCATTTCTTCAAATTTCTGTTGCAAAAGAAGATCAAGATTTTCTAAGATTCGTGTGGTGGGAAGATTATATGACAAGAAAATATAAAATTTATAGACACAAACGAGTGGTCTTCGGACTTACCAGCAGCCCATTTTTCTGGCCGCTGTCCTTAATCTCCATTTAGAAAAGAATGAATCTTGTTATCCTGAAACTGTACAGAGAATGAAAAATTCATTTTATGTAGACAACAGTGGCGGTTCCAGGGGGGGGGGGGTCACGGGGGTCATTACCCCCGCAAATTGTCTTCGACTAAGGGGCCTAGATTAACCCCCCCCCTAAAAAAAGAGGGCCCAAATCGAGCTCGGACAAGGGCCCGAAATAGGGGCCTAGATTAACCATCTCCCGCCCCCCCCCCAAAAAAAAGAGGGCCCAAGTCGAGCTTGGACAAGGGACCAAAATTCAGAAAGGCTTTGATCATGTGCATACATACCACATTGTGCTGCTGAAAGAGAATTTCTCTTTAGAAAACCATTGGTCTTACTAGTTTATTTTATAATAATACTAAAGTATACACTTAATAGTCTATGTGCTCAGACGTTCCTCCTTGGCAGAAAAATATGCAGCCGTTTTGTAAATATGTGCGCTAATCCATATCCATGGAGAGCAAGGGAAAGGGGAGTCACAACGAGCCTGATTAAGGTAAAGGTGGAAGAGGTAGTTGCCCCAAACCCATAATAAAAGAAACGAGCCCATAGCGGAGCAAAAGTAAATTTTCACCTTTCCAGCCAGCGCATGCGCACTGCCGATCTCGAGAACTTTGAAAATTTTCTTCAGAAGCTGGAGAAAAGGGACGGTATATTAAGTTACGTACTGTGTACGTAGCAGGAGAGCAGACCGCAGATCTGGCTGTATTTTTACATGCGCATTAGGCTAGCAGCCGTTTAAAAAATAACGTTTCGAAGCACATACAAATCCAAGATTGTTGCATGCTTATACTTTTAAAAGCCTTAGTGTTTATTACTACGAGGTGGAAAAAATGTCTTCAGACAAAAATGACAGTACCAGGAAAAGGAAATTCTCCAAGATTTGTGCTTGCGAGAAAGAATTTAATACGACATATTATTATAAGCACATTAAAAAATGTGAGGCTGGGAAAAACAGTTCAGGTGAGTGTTTGATGCTATGTGATGTATATCGTTTAAAATGTTCTTATCGATTTGACATTATTTTTAACAAAATTATTTTTTTATTTCCATTTACTTCGATCGTTTTGGACTTAGAAAATTTTTAAGGAATTCTTATTTTACTTCGTTAGAGGTAACCCGTTAATGTGTAAACAATGCGTAATTAGCGAGATATTAATTAGATAGATTCATGTTAAAACAATGAGTAATTAGCGAGATATAAAACAAATCGTTCATTATGACTATTAATTAATATTACGTAATTATTAATTCAGTAATACTTCACTCTAGTTGGGGGGAAATTCCCCCCTCCTTAAAAAAGAAAAGAACTTACATGAAAAATGTAAGAATTCAAAATTTATCTCCATAAAATGGACATCTAAAATAACTTGGTAAATCTTAAGTGTCCCCCATAATGAATTAGACTAATGTTAAGATAATGAATAAATAGCAATATATTAATTAGACATGCGTAATTTTGGGGACTTAGAAAATTTTTAAGGAATTCTTATTTTATTTCCAGTGAACGAAAAAAACGCGAATGGTAAAAACGCCAACATGATTACTTTAATACATGAACTATAGGCTTAGCATCGGTGGGGGGGCACAGGCAGAGACGGCCTGCGGGGCCCCAGGCGAAGCGCAAGAGCGGGGCCTCTTCTCTGTCATGTCTTATGAGATAGCAATAAAATGGCCCAAGAGCGGGGCCTTAGGCGATCGCCTACATTCGCACCCCCGTTGGGCCGGCCCTGGCACAGGGGGTCATGTGTCCCAACCCCTACACGCACACAATGTTGACAATTTTTTAAAAAATAAACATGTTTGAAGTTGTTAAGGAACTTCCCTTTTCTGCTCTAAAATTTGATACAGTGAAATCCCTCTATAACGATATTTTGGGGGTCAAAATAATATATCGTTGTAAAGAGAATTATCGTTATAGCGAGAATCAATATTGGAACGAAAAGATTTTTGATTTTTGTTCTTCATATATCCCATACCCTGCGGTGTCACCAGAAAGTGTTCTGTTTTCATTCAGCACACCCTCACAAGTAATATATATTAAATGAAAGGAGAAAAATGTGTTTATAGTTTTCAGTAATTTTCACAACACTCACAAATTTTAGTTAAATGCCCTTGCCGCTTCGCCAGGGATTCTAGCGGCGATATAGCTTATAAATATTTATAGCATATTTGAATAACAAATATATAATGTCTAAATAAATAATACCTGAATGCCGCAAAAGCATTTTTTAAAATGTATTAGATATGAATTGAAAATACATACCCATTAATTTATTCTTATTTATTTTGCTTCATGCCTTTATCAAAATCTTTTATGATGTTGAATTTCACTTCGATAGATATTTGCTTTCGATTTTCACTAAACAAACTTCAAAGTAAACAAAACTCATAAATAATTTAAAATATCCTCGTGTAATAATCGACCTCGATTGGATTTATCGGAGGTTAAAATTCTTACTCAAGCTCAGACAAAAGAACGTATCGTTTATCAGTTCCGGTGAAAGGAATCCTTAACCATTTTTACTTCCTTGTACGTAGTATAAGGAAGTAATGTGATCCCGAAAAATTTTGGGGGCCAAATTTCGACAAAAAATCCGTTTTTGACTACCTCTAAATTTAATTTTAAGAATTTTTTCGATGCATCTTATCGTAGGCTAGCATGCACGATCATATTAACGCGTCTGCAACTCATTTTGACCAGTGGCGAGTCTACTGTGGCCAGTTTTTCCATGCCGTCTGTACGTACGTACGTACGTATGTATGTAACTCGCATATCTCAAAAACTATTGGTCGTAGAATGTTGAGATTTGATATTTAGGATTGTTCTATGATCTAGTTGTGCACCTCCCCTTTTGGTTGCAATCGAATGAATAGTTTATGTACAGGACCGCCCAAAAGATTCGAAATACATTACGCTCTATGGGCCGAAATTCATTAAACTCGCATATCTCAAAAACTATTAGGCTTAGAATGTAGAAACTTCATATTTTGGATACCTATAACATCTAGTTGCGCACCTCCCCTTTTGGTTCCATTCTATTGGATAGTTTATCTACAGGACCGCCCAAAACATTCGAAATACATTACGCTCAATGGGCCGAAATTCATTAAACCCGCATATCTCAAAAACTATTAGGCGTAGAATGTTGAAACTTATTTAGGATTGTTGTAATTGTTAGGATATTTAGGATTGTTGTAACATCTAGTTGTGCACCTCCCCTTTCGGTTCCATTCGACTGGATAGTTTATCTACAGAACCGCCTAAAAGATTCGAAATACATTACGCTCTATGGGCCGAAATTCATCAAAGCGTTTTTTAGAGGTATTGGGCTATTTCAAACGACTCAGAAGTGATAAATGCTGTAAAGAGTTAGAAAATGAATTTCTCCATTAAAAAAAGTGTCTTTATCATTTACAGTTCTGCTACAGGAACACTCAAAAGATTTCCAATACATTACGGTCAATGGCAATTTTAGGAGATTCATCCATTTCAAGCACAATACCGTCCTACCACTTAAGTTAGATAATGGTCCGACCACGGTCACGTGCCTCCCTCAAGAACTATGCCAAAAGTCGCCAAGCTTGGCGACTTTTTTGTGTACGTGTGTGCATATTTAACTCTCAAATCTCAAAGACTATTATGAAATTTCATATATAAGATTGTTGTAACATCTAGTTGTGCATCTCGATTTTTGGTTAATATCTACTGGAGAGTTTATTTACAGGACCGCCGAAAAGAATTTCAGTACTTTAATGTCTATGGACATCTTCAATATAATACAATTGTAGACAGTCATTGTTTGGTACATGCCCAAAATCTCGCAGTCTGTCCTCGACCTTGGCGAGTTTTGCCGAAATGTCGCCAAATTTGGCGATAGTCAGTCATTTGGTCCATGCCCAAAGTATCGCCATTTGTCATTGTTCTTCGCGAGTTTTGGCGAAATATCGCCAAATTAGGCGATAATCTGTCATTGTTAGTCCATGCTTAATATCTCGCCAAATGTCGTCGACATTGACATGTTTCGCCGAAATATCGCCAAATTTGGCGCCAAAAATTATTTCGTATTTTGTATAACTCTAAAACTTTAACCCGTAGAATTTTGAACTTTTGTATTTAGAACTATATTATAATATCTAACGGTTTTCAATATCTTTTTTGACAGCAATCGACTGGGAATTTATTTACAGGGTGAGTAAAATGACTTTAAATACATTAAGGTGTATGGATGCATTCAATTCATTGAAAGTCTGTGGTCAATGACTACTTTGGCTATCCCCAAAATCTCGCAAACTATCTCGGCAGTTTGTCGGCTTTTGGTGAAATATCGCCAAACAAAGTGTCAGAAGGAAATCTTTCAAATTGAACTCAGCTTGCCGATATCGAAATATTTGGCTAGAAATCGCTAAACCTTACTATTATTGATATTTTATATCTTTCAAACAAATAAATTTAGAGGAAGTGCGTAAAAAACATTTTTGATTTAATAGACGTGCAAGGAAGTCATGTGTTGGACACATCATATTTTTTAAAGAGGGGGAATCAAAGATGTGTCATCCAGGAAATGCCAACTGCCCTTACACCTTACGAGAAATGCACTTTCTCATTATCATAGTGCTACATCAGCAAAACGAAACTTAGAAGACGTTCTTTGGCAGAGGCGTGGTCCAACCACATTTTACCTCGACTTTCTTTGTGTAACTTTCAATGTGTGTGCATGAGTTGGGCTTCTAATGCATCGTAGAAAAAAAAAGATATCGTAGTAGAGAGAATTATTGTGATGTAAGGGATAATTATTACCATCATTGTAGAGAGAATTATCGTTTTAAAGGATATCGTAATACAGAGAACTGTTTTACATTAATCTAAAGGGAATTCAGCCGGGACTATGAAAAAATATCGTAAATGAGAGAATTTTCGTTATAGAGGATATCGTTTTAGCGAGATTCTACTGTATGTCACATACAGTAGTATCTACCCCCTCAAATTTTTCCTGTGCACCCCCAAAATTTCAGTCGGTCTCTGGGAGCAGTGATGAGACTTCCTTAGGAAGCTATTGTGGTTTTAAATTCTTTCTAAATACTAGGCTAGGCTCAAAAGTTCTCTTCTGGATCTCGGAATACGCTTTAACGAATTTTTTACAATTAAAATATGATTTTAACTGGTGCCAAATTCAATGAGTGACGTCGCCGGTTAAGCTAGGAAAACTTGCTTTCTTTTATTTAATCCAGTTCAAAGAGGGAACTATTTAGCCCACGTAAGAAAATATGGAAAATGATCTTGTTTCAAAGGTGGTAAACAATGTTCTGCTGCCACTACCAAATGTATCCTGATGAAGGGAGCCCCCATTTTTTCTGTTTTTATAATTTTTATAACTGCTGTAAAAATATTTTTCAATTTTGTCATTCTCATGTTCTGCTGCCACTACCAAATGTATCCTGATGAAGGGAGCCCCCATTTTTTACTTCCTTGTACGTAGTATAAGGAAGTAATGTGATCCCGTAAAATTTTGGGGGCCAAATTTCGACAAAAAAAAAAACGATTTTGACTACCTGTAAATTTAATTTTAAGAATTTTTTCGATGCATCTCATCGTAGGCTAGCATGCACGATCATATTAACGCGTCTGCAACTCATTTTGACCAGCGGCGAGTCTTCTGTGGTCAGATTTTCCATGCCGTCTGTACGTACGTATGTATGTAACTCGCATATCTCAAAAACTATTGGTCGTAGAATGTTGAGATTTGGTATTTAGGATTGTTCTATGATCTAGTTGTGCACCTCCCCTTTTGGTCGCAATCGAATATATAGTTTATGTACAGGACCGCCGAAAAGATTCGAAATACATTACGCTCTATGGGCCGAAATTCATTGAACTCGCATATCTCGAAAACTATTAGGCGTAGAATGTCGAAACTTCATATTTTGGATAGTTGTAACATCTAGTTGTGTACCTCCCCTTTCGGTTCCATTCGACTGGATAGTTTATCTACAGAACCGCCTAAAAGATTCGAAATACATTACGCTCTATGAGCCGAAATTCATCAAAGCGTTTTTTAGAGGTATTGGGCTATTTCAAACGACTCAGAAGTGATATATGCTGTAAAGAGTTAGAAAATGAATTTCTCCATTAAAAAAAGTGTCTTTATCATTTACAGTTCTGCTACAGGAACACTCAAAAGATTTCCAATACATTACGGTCAATGCAATTTTAGGGGCATTCATCCATTTCAAGCACAATACCGTCCTGCCACATAAGTTAGGTAAATAGTCAGACCACGGTCACGTGCCTCCCTCAAGAACTATGCCAAAAGTCGCCAAGCTTGGCGACTTTTGGTGTACGTGTGTGCATATTTAACTCTCAAAGCTCAAAAAGTATTATGAAATTTCATATATAAGATTGTTGTAGCATCTAGTTGTGCATCTCGATTTTTGGTTCCAGTCTACTGGAGAGTTTATTTACAGGACCACCGAAAAGAATTTCAGTGCTTTAATGTCTACGGACATCTTCAATATAATACAATTGTAGACAGTCATTGTTTGGTACATGCCCAAAATCTTGCCGTCTGTCCTCGACCTTGGCGAGTTTTGCCAAAATGTCGCCAAATTTGGCGATAGTCAGTCATTTGGTCCATGAACAAAGTATCGCCATTTGCCATCGTTCTTGGCGAAATATCGCCAAATTTGGCGATAATCTGTCATTGTTGGTCCATGCTTAAAATCTCGCCAAATGTCGTCGACATTGACGAGTTTTGCCGAAATATCGCCAAATGTGGCGCCAAAAATTATTTCGTATTTTGTATAACTCTAAAACTTTAACCTGTAGAATTTTGAACTTTTGTATTTAGAGCTATATTATAATATCTAACTGTTTTCAATATCTTTTTTGACAGCCATTGACTGGGAATTTATTTACAGGGTGAGCCAAATGACTTTCAATACATTAAGGTGTATGGATGCATTCAATTCATTGAAAGTCTGTGGTCAATGAGTACTTTGGCTATCTCCAAAATCTCGCAAACTATCTCAAGTTTGTCGGCTTTTGGTGAAATATCGCCAAATGAAGTGTCAGAAGGAAATCTTTCAAATTGAACTCAGCTTGTCGATATCGAAATATTTGGCTAGAAATTGCTAAACCTTACTATTATTGATATTTTATCTCTTTCAAACAAATAAGTTTAGAGGAAGTGCGTAGAAAACATTTTTGATTTAATAGACGTGCAAGGAAGTCATGTGTTGGACACATCAGATTTTTCTGTTTTACAATTTTTGTGTATTTTCAAAAACTTACAAAGCCACCAATGGTATTTCTGAATTTCATCACTGTCATGTCTTGCTGTTTCATTTAAAAAGTGACGAAGACTTTCCATAGTCTGACATAACCCGGGCGTATAAAGCTCCGTTTCCACACCACTTGTGCCTTTGCTGTCCCTAATTCTTTACTGACTCAAATGTCGTAACTTTAAAGCAGAATTCCATTTCCACTAGCTTTGTTATCTCTTTTAGAATCGTATGCTTCCTCCAACGGCTATTAGTGATTTCGCGCATGTGTGTTTAAACTTTTATCTGTTTCCCGTTTTTCTTTTAAATATATCCCCCTTTGTTATTTTTAGATACAGAAGAATTTCTTAAATTTGGACTGCTAATTTACGGAATTTGAATTATCAAGACAAAATTAGACCTTAAAAAAGCAATAAATCCATATTTGAATGAAAATGTTTTAGATTTAATTAAAAATGTTTAAAAGGATAGCATCTTTCTAATGAGCAATTTCTCCGACTATAACGATTTTTTTTTTTTTTTCATAATGCTACAGGATTTTTATGATCTGGAATTTTGTGTTATGCAGAATTGTTAAAGTCCCTTCGATTTGGAATTTGAAAAATTCTATTGTATTTATTTAAGGTAATTTCTTTGTTAGCACATATTATACTTATTTCAGGATGATTTAAAGAAAAAAAAAACTTTGTTTTAATGATTCCCATTAATTAGAGGCTTTAAAATACTAAGTTAATTGAGCTATTTTGATAGATTTAAAATGCAGCCACATTTTTGATAAATTTACGTACTGCAAGCTGTCTTTCACCAATAAGTAATTAATAGAATATTGATATCTGCTTTTTGTGTGTTTTATAAATTTAAGAAATACATTATGTTATTATAAAAAATTATATCATTATATTATTTAATTTCAGTTTTTTCTTCTAACATACACTAAAAGCATATAACTATTTCTGAAAAGGTTGTATTGTATTGTGTAATGGTAAACCCACATGAGGTGTATTTCGTATTGCTTATGTAAGGGGGGGGGGGGATCTTGCACGGTTGACTTTCTTAGTGCTTCTGAAGCATATTTACGTTACATCGTGAGAAAAACCGTCCAAAACTCTGAATTTTTAGATTATCAGCCATCCGGTAGACCAGAACCCTGGACCTTTATACTTCAGTTATCTACCATCTTCACTATCTTATCAACTCGGCTGGGGTGGGCACAACATCTTGTTTTAGATGCCATCTCCGACCTTTAAATGTCTAATACAAAATATAGTGCATGTATAAATTTAGATTAATTAATCAAATTTCTATCTGAAAAGTATTGAACAAAATTTTAAATCTGGTATTTAAAGGAATACAAAAGAAAAGTGAGAAAACCTAAGATTTGGAAAAAAATTGGTCTTAAAATTATAATTCACTAATTTCAATAAATTTTATATATACATGAAGAGTAAAAGAATTATTATTAAAACTAGTTAGTATGTAAAAACTAAGATTTATTTTCCTTTGAATACTAAATAATAATTATTATTTATTAATTATGTGAGCTTTCTGAAGAGAAAAAAAAATCATTGAAATATTAATTACATATTGAATTTTTCAAATAGAGTTAATAATATTAGAAAAATAAAGACTTAAGTTAATTAGAAATAGATTCAAAACAGTAGAGGAACAAAATACTTAAAAAAAAAGTTAGGAAGGAGTTTTACCAAAAAATACTTAATTATTTTTTAATTCAAAGTCTTAACTATTTTTAATTATTAATTATTGCAAAATAAATTACAGAAAAAATAAGTAAAGTATATAATAATATGTTATTATTTTTTAAAATGAAATAAAACAAAAACGACAGTACCACAAAGCTCATCTCGCAAAAGTGCAACGGTAGGGATAGAAGTCAACTCATTTGGTCAGAAAGCGGAAGCAAATCGTACTAGCTATCCAGGACCAAACTGGTTTACGATATCAGTTAACTTGTACAAATCTTGTCACGGATCTACGTGACATCTGGGATAGTTGAGAGTGAAAAGCAAAAGGAAACAAATATTATTAAAAGAGTGACTAATTTAAAACATAAGGAATAACATTCAAAGGGAAGAATGAACGGAATTATTATGTGTGTATTAAATCATAGATTGAGATTGAGCACAGAGTCATTTCCCTTTAGATTTATTAGGTCAATTCTTTGCATCAATTTTGTCCAGAGCATATTTATAACAATTTGGAATACTGTAATGAAAATTGATGATTAATTGAACCCCCCCCCACACACACACAAAAAAAAAAAACAAAAAAAAGTTAAGAGCCTACTTATCCTTAAAAAATTCTCTCACTTTCGTGCCCGGCTACAGCACTGTATTCATACTCCCTGCCTTCCAAACAAGATCATTTTCCGTATTTTCTTATGTGGGTTTAGCGTTGCCAGGCGTCCGTATAAAGCCGGACATAGGCTTTTGGATGGCGTGTCCGGCCAAACTGAACGGTGTCTGGCTTTTGTTAGGCTTTTTACGAGTGACTTTGGCGGATGAGTCATAAAGTACTTGAGCTGATTGGTCATTGGATGTTATTTATATTTCATTAGAATGGACCAAGATTCATGGTAATCATCCAAAAAGCTTGATTTTACATACAATTTTTTTTGGTCGTACCTATTCATACCGAGACAAAATCCTCCGTAGTGTAGGCTGTCCGGCCTTTTTACCCAAATGTCCGGCCAAACCGACTGATCTGTCCGGCTATTGGGTGTGTCGACCTGGCAACCCTATGTGGGTTAAAGAGTTCCCTCTTTGAACTGGATTAAATAAATTTAAAAAAAAAAAACGAGTTTACCTAGCTTAACCGGCTACGCCGCTCATCGAATTTGGCACCGATTAAAATTATATATTAATTGTAAAAAATTCCTTAGAGCGGATTCCAAGATCCAGAAGAGAACTTTTTAAAAATAGAAAAGCTAGCTGTAAATATAAGTGCCGCGAAGTTTTACGGTTGGTTGGTTGGGGCTGGTTGCGTCACTCGTAGAACTGTCCTTCTATATGATAAGATCTAAAAATGTTTCATAATATATTAAAGAAAATTAAAGTGTTTATATTTGTTTTTTTTTAATCAGAAAATTCAGTTTTATAATTCTATCACCTTCGTTCTATCATGGAGTAAATTGAGTATGAAGCATACACGAAAGTAGTAACAAATTTTATGAAGCACTATTCAAAAAATTTTGGAAGTTAAAAAAAAATTTGGGGGGGGGGGATAGTTCAGTTTTTATGACTGTCGTGAAGAGTGAAATTGCCTGCTCTGGTGGATTTATACAAGATTATTTGTTTCTAGGGATGAATTGTGAGCCTGTTTTCACTTATTTATTTTTCGAATAAATGGTGCTGTTACCTTGAATTTCTGTGAATGTAAAATGTATGTATGCTGTGAAAAACTATTATATTTACCATTTTATTGCATATATTTAAAAAAATAATGCTAATCAAACAACCATTTTCTATTGATTATTTTTAGGTTTTTCATGATTATTTAGAAGAGAGCACGATCATCCCTGAATGATATATCTTTCTATCTTATGCAAGCTGCCGTTTTAGCTTTATACATGTATATTTTATTTTGTTTTGTAATTTGTATATCAGGAATAAATAAAATTTACTGAAATGAACCTGCCTCTTTTATTTATTGTATGCATGTATATATATATACCTTACGAAAACCCTTAACTGGTTAAAAGTTTGTGACTCAGCATTTTACTTTATAGCTATGAATTCCAAATCAGAGTCTAAAAAATAATGATATCAAATTTTGAGTGACGCCCTGGTGTGACGTTATAAGATTTGATTTTAAATTCCATTACAATTATTTTTGTTGTTTCCTAAATATTTACACTTTCAAGTGATGCTTTTAATTATCAGATACGGTAGTGAAGTCAGGATTTTTTTTCGGGGGTGGCTGAGTACTCAAAAACTGGAAGGCAACATAACTTATAAAAATCGATATAATGTATCCCTTTTTGAGGAGTAGGGGAGGAGGAATGGACCCCCTTTTGGCATAAAAATGTTCACATATAAAAATAAATTGAAGTAAAAAAATGGAAAAAAATAAATTTATAAAATCGAGTTAAAAATTTTTGCCGTTACGAAACACAATTAGGAAAAAATATTAAGTTAGTCTTCGCTCCATAGATGAACCTCAACTTTCTCAAGGTCATCTTTGAAATTTTTCTCAGAAAATGTTTTTCTCTGTACCTTATATTAACTCATTTCAATCGTAGCTGCAGCCCCATCAGCAACCCCCTGGCTACATCCCTGTGGGTAGGTAGTTGGAGGGTTACCATATCTTTTAACTCTCATGTGCCCAAATGTTTATTTTTCACAAAAATAGTTGAAATTTGAAATGCTGGAGTCTACAACGATAAGTTAGATTTCTATTTCTGCCAAGTAAAAATGAAATGATTACATTTTTATTTCAAAACAAATAATATAAAAAAAATTAAGAAAATTCCTACTTAGGTTAACAAAGAAAAAATTTATTTTAATTACATTTTAAATAATAAATTAATATAAATATGTATATACGTATGACAGTATCACAATATTAAGTGGCAAAATAGAAAGTGAATTTCCTATTTCTCAACCTAGCACATCTAAATCTATATCGACATAGCAACAAAAGCCCCTTAAATCAATTGTGTTCAATTAACATTTTTCAAAGTCTCGCACATCTCAATGAGCAGGTTTTTTGTTTACACTGAAAATCCCCAACGCTACCACAATTCAAGCTATCATGCTGAAACATCTTTGTACGAGGATTGTTCTTCGGAAAAAACATTTGGACATTATTCTATGTTACACATTTTATTTTCCTGCTAAACTCATGTACTTTCAATGCCATTTCATGTTTTTCAAATGCATGCGATTCTGCATAGTAGTAATAAATTTATTCCTTGTTTCAAAAGCATAAATCTTTTTATGCGAGCAAAACTCGACAAGCATGGCATCCTGAAAAAGTTTTTTAATTAATAATTAATGAACTAATATTGAAAAAACCATATTAACATCAAGTGTCATCCACTACAACTTTAAAAAAATGTATGTAAACTTGAGTGGATATAAAAAAAAAGTATTTTATTAACGATTAAAAATTTTAAAGATATATAGAGTATGTGAACTAATAGCAGGAATTGAATAAAAAAAGGCCCCGGTTTCCTCAGTTGGCCAACATTATGTTCAAGGAAGAGGCGGACCACCTAAAACAAAATATTTTAAGTCAAACCCGGTGCGCAACTCTTTGTTTCACATGCTTTGTATGAAATGAAAGCGGTTTGCTCAAAAAGCAACCGCAAAATGCAGCTTTCAATTTTTTTTTTTTTTACATGAAATCCTGTATTTGTCGGAAATTACTAAGGAAAGTTATCTTGAATTCAATTTCGGCTTAAGTCTTTTATTTCAGGTACTTTTTGCAAAGCTCACATAAATAAATGGGGGGACAGACAGTCGCCCGGTCAAATGTTAAAGTTGTTGGTTTTTTTTTGTTTTTTTTTTTTTAATGAGTGCACTTATGTGTGTACCCTACTTTTAGTTACAGATAGCACTGCTTGCCTGGAAAAAAAAATTAATTTATAAAATAATTCACATTCCATTATTAATAGTAAACAAAATTTAATGCTTGTAGGTTTTTGACAGTTATAACTGGTTAAGCCTCTGTTATATGGCAAAAACCAACATTTAAGAAAAAAAAAAAAAGTTATGTCAAAATTTTTTTAGATATCTTCATTAGCTGTACTACACCCTTTAATATCAATTATAAAACTTAGAGAATAAATTCTGAAAAGAAATGTTATTAAACGTGTCACTTAAGGCTGTTCTACCTGAAAACGGAGGATTTCGGTTGATTTTCGACCAAGATAGGGAGTAAACTTATAATCACATAACTTTGAGAATTTTCAGAATGTTTCCTCTAAACCTAGAATAAAAACTGACATTACGATAAAATTTGAAAAGTTATTTATTTTTTTTTTAAATATTATTAAACTTGACACTTTTTTAGAGAAAACGCTATTTTCTCGAATTTTACCCAAGATTAGAAATAAATTTACGATGATATCATTATGAGAATTTTCAGAATGTTTCCTCAGAAACTAGATTGGGAACTGACATTGGGATAAATTTTGAAAAACAATTTAATTTTTTTTTTTAAATAGTGAAACTTGGCACATTTTTTTCATAGACTTTCACTACAGATAAAAAATAAACTTACATTCCTAGAACAATGAAATTTTTCAGAATATTTCTTCGGGAACTGTACTATAGACTACTGCAAATTTAAAATCTGAATAAGCAGTCTTCATAAAAAAAAAGAAGGAAAAACATTGTTTGTTAAACTGAAATTCAAAATTGGCTGACTGAAAAATTTTCTTTCAAAAGTAACTTTGAATTATAAATTTATAGATGTATTTAAGAATGTTTTGGGGGCAAAAATGTACTGCATTTTGCTTTTTACAAATTTTATAATTGAAACTCGTAATTGTTTATGAAACCTAATGAACATGACTTCTGATCAAGATTTAAAATAAAATTACAGTAGAAAAGCTACTGAAAAATTTATAATGGTTCTTCTGAAACTACTTTACGATGCTTTATGAACATTAAGTTTATAGAAGCAATTTAATTTAAAAAATAAGTAAATAAATGAAGATGATATTTCAGACGGAAATTCAAAGAATTTCAGCAGTTTTATCGCGTTTCAATCGAATTTCATTTGAAAAAATCAACTCGCGCTGATCTCTAATACTTACTACAATATTTTACATCAAGAAAAGTCCATTTTATCGTTTTAATTTTAAAGTTATAATTATATTTCTAAAATTTTTCAGAGAAATTCTAAAAAATACAGATAACAATTGTGTCCATTACATGAATAAAGATGGCGTGACATGTATGCTTGGACCCCCAAACCACCCATATTTCAAGCTTTTCCCCTAGTCCCCGATTCGACTTTCGCTTGTCAGGTTAAACAGCCTTAAAAGAAGAAAAAATATATAATTTCTTGTCCATTCAAATAGCTGAGTCACCCCGAAAAATATTCCTGCGTCTACTGGGGATTCGACAGGGGCGGATCCAGAAATTACTCAAGGAGGGGGCAATTTTGTACCTCAAACAGGGGGGTTGAATGCACAAAATTATTTTATAATTAATTAATATAATCAATTATACCAATTAATGCAATTAATTATTTTATTGATAAAAATATATGAACGATGATTAAAAAGGACAGGGAATAGTACCCGCAATACACCCCTTAGAAAAAGGCTACTTAATTTTCATTATACTTTCATAATATATTTTAACAGATTTTTGGACTTCGCCCAGGACGAAGCGACTGCCCTCCCCTTGGATCCGCGCCTGGTATTCGAGTGTAATTTTATTTTAATTAATAGTTAAGAACTTTTTTAAAAATATTTTTTTGGGTAAATTTTTAAACCACCTGTTCATTTAAAAAAATGAATTTATCAACCAATAGAAAAAGTAAAAAAGGGACGACTGCAGACTGGTATCCCGACAGCCATATTTTATTTTTCATTAATTTGCATTTGGTTTAAAACTAACCTTAGTTAACTTTTTACTATAATTCTTAATCAAATCAGAATTATGTTTTTAAGTTAATTAATAATGAATATAACGGTTCTATTCTTTAAATGTATTGTAATTTACTAACTTGCATTCAGTTTAATGTAATCGCAATTGAACTTCAGTGAAAATTATTAATTAAAAATTAATTTCTTAATTAACCTTACGATAATCTAATTACTTGTTCTATTGTTTTAATGCAATGTAATGTATTAATTTTATTTAATGGAATTGTATCTGTCAGTTAACAACTAAAATAATCATTAATCTATGTTTTTAATTAAATTACTTAATATAATTATTGGTTCTTTATTTTAATGTAATAAGTCAAACGATGAAATAAGGGGAAAAAACCGTAATATTGCTTCTGGAATATTTCAAGTTGTACTAAGTTATTTTAGATATTCACTTTATGGAAATAAATTTCTTACATTTTTCAACATATTTTCTTTTTAGGGGGGCGATTCCCCCCCCCCTTAAAGAAAATGTTAGAAATCAAAACTAACATTTTTCAAAATTAACATTGGCGAAAAACACTAAAGTCAAACGGACCGGGTTATGTCTATGGGAAAAAAATAAGAATTCCTTAAAAAATTTCTAAGTCCCCCAAATTACGCGTGTCTCATTAATATATCGCTAATTATTATTTTAACATTAATTAGTCTAATTCATTACGGGGGACACAAGGTTGTACCAAGTTATTTTAGATATCCACTTTCCAGTATTACTGAATTAATAATTGATGAATATTAATCAATCGGCATAATCAACGTACTAATAATTACTTCCTTGTACGTAGTATAAGGAAGTAATGTGATCCCGAAAAATTTTGGGGGCCAAATTTCGACATAAAAACCGATTTTGACTACCTCTAAATTGAATTTTAAAAAATTTTTCGATGCATCTCATCGTAGGCTAGCATGCACGATCATATTAACGCGTCTGCAACTCATTTTGACCAGTGGCGAGTCTACTGTGGCCAGTTTTTCCATGCCGTCTGTACGTACGTACGTACGTATGTATGTAACTCGCATATCTCAAAAACTATTGGTCGTAGAATGTTGAGATTTGATATTTAGGATTGTTCTATGATCTAGTTGTGCACCTCCCCTTTTGGTGGCAATCGAATGGATAGTTTATGTACAGGACCGCCCCAAAAGATTCGAAATACATTACGCTCTATGGGCCGAAATTCATTAAACTCGCCTAACTCAAAAGCTATTAGGCGTAGAATGTCGAAACTTCATATTTTGGATAGTTGTAACATCTAGTTGTGCACCTCCCCTTTTGGTGGCAATCGAATGGATAGTTTATGTACAGGACCGCCCAAAAGATTCGAAATGCATTACGCTCTATGGGCCGAAATTCATTAAACTCGCCTAACTCAAAAGCTATTAGGCGTAGAATGTCGAAACTTCATATTTTGGATAGTTGTAACATCTAGTTGTGCACCTCCCCTTTTGGTTCCATTCGACTGGATAGTTTATCTACAGGACTGCCCAAAACATTCGAAATACATTACACTCAATGGGCCGAAATTCATTAAACTGGCATATCTCAAAAACTGTTAGGCGTTGAATGTTGAAACTTTATATTTAAGATTGTTGTAACATCTAGTTGTGCACCTCCCCTTTCGGTTCCATTCGACTGAATAGTTTATCTACAGGACCGCCCAAAAGATTCGAAATACATTACGCTCTATGGGCCGAAATTCATCAAAGCGTTTTTTAGAGGTATTGGGCTATTTCAAACGACTCAGAAGTGATATATGCTGTAAAGAGTTAGAAAATGAATTTCTCTATTAAAAAAAGTGTCTTTATCATTTATAGTTCTGCTACAGGAACACTCAAAAGATTTCCAATACATTACGGTCAATAGCAATTTTAGGGGCATTCATCCATTTCAAGCACAATACCGTCCTACCACATAAGTTAGGTAATGGTCCGACCACGGTCACGTGCCTCCCTCAAGAACTATGCCAAAAGTCGCCAAGCTTGGCGACTTTTGGTGTACGTGTGTGCATATTTAACTCTCAAATCTCAAAAACTATTATGAAATTTCATATATAAGAATGTTGTAACATCTAGTTGTGCATCTCGATTTTTGGTTCCAATCTACTGGAGAGTTTATTTACAGGACCACCGAAAAGAATTTCAGTACCTTAATGTCTATGGACATCTTCATTATAACACAACTGTAGACAGTCATTGTTTGGTACATGCCCAAAATCTCGCCGTCTGTCCTCGACCTTGGCGAGTTTTGGCGAAATATCGCCAAATTTGGCGATAGTCAGTCATTTCGTCCATGCCCAAAGTATCGCCATTTGTCATCGTTCTTGGCGAGTTTTGGCGAAATATCGCCAAATTTGGCGATAATCTGTCATTGTTTGGTTTATGCTTAAAATCTCGCCAAATGTCGTCGACATTGACGAGTTTCGCCGAAATATCGCCAAATTTGGCGCCAAAAATTATTTCCTATATTGTATAACTCTAAAACTTTAACCCGTAGATTTTTTTAACTTTGTATTTAGAACTATTGTAATATCTAACTGTTTTCAATATCTTTTTTGACAGCAATCGACTGAGAATTTATTTACATGATGAGCCAAATGACTTTGAATACATTGAGGTGTATAGATGCATTCAATTCATTGAAGGTCTGTGCTCACTGACTACTTTTGCTATCCCCAAAATCTCGCTGACTATCTCAAGTTTGTCGGCTTTTGGTGAAATATCGCCAAATAAAGTGTCAGAAGGAAATCTTTCAAATTGAACTCAGCTTGGCGATATCGAAATATTTGGCTAGAAATTGCTAAACCTTACTATTATTGATATTTTATCTCTTTCAAACAAATAAATTTAGAGGAAGTGCGTCGAAAATATTTTTGATCTAATGGACGTGCAAGGAAGTCATGTGTTGGACACATCAGATTTTTGATGAATAGTAATCAATCGGCATAACCAAACGAATTGTTTTATACGTCGCTAATTAACAACTAAAATAATGATGAATCTATGTTTTTAATTTAATTAAGTAATATAATTTTTGGTTCTTTGTTTTAATGTAATAAGTCAAACGATAATTATAATTTTTAGAAACACACACAAAGACTGCAGGAAAAACGTCAATATAACATATTTATTTACACAGAAACGTATACATGCACGCCAAGTAATTACATATTATTTTATCATTGGCTGCACGCATAATGCGCATGTTCAAACAGATAGCCAGGTACGCTTCCTCCTAGGCACACAGTTGTAACGTTGTAACTTAATATACCGTCCCTTTTCTGCAGCTTCTGAAGAAATTTTTCTAAGTTCTCGAGATCGGCAGTGCGCATGCGCTGGAGAATTTACTTTTGCTCCGCTATGGGCTCGTATAAAAGAAAACTCAAAATCAAAAAATGGTTTATAGAAAAATGTGTGAGTTGTGTGTGCGTAATTTATTACACTCGTATTCGAACCCCCCCTCCCCCTTTCAAAAAGCCTTCCTCGTCTTGAAAAGCAGTCTAAGGAGCACCTATGTTTGTAAATAATTAATTTATGGAATCCAAATCTACCGTAACTGCTACAAGATCATAAAAATTATAGAGGAGGAAAGGGGAGGGGGTTCACGAGGGAAGGGATCATACCTAAACAGGGCCGGATTACCCATTGAGTATGCTTCCGCTTATGGGCTCCTAGGCGGCCTGCGTTACAATTTAGAAGAATAAAATTATAATCAAACGTCATTAAAGCTATTTTAGTGTTAATATTTTTACAGCATTTGTAACTCCGAGAAAATAATTCTGATTAATTAGCTACTTTGTTCACAATAAAAAATTTCCGGCATTGTTAGCCACTACACTTCTTAATTGAAATTTGAATGAATATGTGCTAGAAAGTTTGAAGCTAACTAATTAGCTTGAAGTTTTATATGCACATTTCAGTGATGTCCTGCATTAGACAGATCATTGTGATATATTTTGAAATTCAATAAAGTAATGAGAATTTTTAGCACTACGTCTACTCGAAACTCGAAAGGGCTGTGGTAATCATAAGAAGGCTTTTAAATAAAAAAAACCTTCGTAACCCTGTCATCACACTCCATGATTATAAGCTTTTAATTATGAAATTTGTTCCATAGAAGAAATTGTTTTTTCCTTTGAAAATATCTGAAAGCAAACAGCTCTGTAAAATTTAAATATGGGATGATACACTACACATTAGCGGCAAAAACCCTGTGTCCAGTAAAACATTTTTCCTTCCGAAAACTTATGCTTCCTTTCAGTGTCCAAAAAAATTCTAAGGGAAATCGCATGTTCAACTAAGCGTTAAGCAGGTGTTTTCCATTGACGAAACACCAATCCATTAATTAGTAGTGGCATATTTTTTTAAGTTTAAAGATGGGTATAGTGAGGGGGGTCAAGAACCATTATAAATTCTTAGCGATGCCTGTTCCTGGCATGAAAGCTATTAGTTTACCAGGGAGTTGCCGACACCCCCAAAAGCCATTTTTCTGTTCCATTATGTGTTTCACAAATGAACAGCATGTGGATTTGTTTTGGAAAAGCAAACACTTCTCGCATCTGCTTTCTGGTGTAGAACTCTCGTTGGGATTCCAGAGGTAGCAGACATAAACTATTGTTCCATTTTAAACCCAGACAAAGTAAAAGATTTAGTGTCGCCAATTTCGGTATTTCGGATACAAAGAACTAAACTTGAAATATATGCGAAGATTGATTGGAAATATGAGTAGTCGCCGGAATTTTCTTGTGTGTCGGAGAGAAAGCACAAACGGGACAAACAAGTCTGCATCTGCAAGACTCGAAAGTTGTAAGAAAACGCCAATCCGATGATTTAAAGCGAGCAGCTCCACCCGCAGTGGACAATGGACAAGGAGAAAAGCGAAAAGGGGGAAAAACAATATAGCCACCCGCCCTGCCCTGAAGATCCGAAGAACTCCACACAGGTCTGTGGGTCTGTGGAGTGGAATATCCGGATGAGCAAATATTTTAAAAACCAGAAACATAGTGGACTATACTATAGAAGTGAAACAACTGATCGCTTACCTAACGAGATTACACAGGAAAGACTAAATGGACAAAGATACGGTAAATACACATATTTATATATACTAGCTGCGTACCCGTTCTCCGCACTGTGGGAAACGCATATTTTCCTTAAACATATATAATTCGAATTAAACCCAGTAATTCGGGATCTCAAAACGTGAAAAAATACTTGAATCGTGACTAAAAGTTAACGCCATGAGTGCAAATTTTAGACGATTGCAACATGACACAAAAACTACGTCAATGTGACTGGCGATCAAAAAAGAAAGAACTTTCTAGTATGCAGACAAAACTTTTCTCTTTCGAAAAATGCCCGATTTCTACATCATATAATTCTCTTTGTGAGGTTTAATTAGTAACATTAATATATAGTATATACCACATAAATAACATTACATGATGTTGACAATAATTTTATCTTGCATTTTTCAAAGCGTGGAGAATGCATTAGGGCAGTTATGTTACACACGACTTTATTAAATTTTACCTAAATTAAGAAGCCTACATGAAACAATGGATGCATCATTTACGTTTAAAAGCCAAAAATATACCCTGCTCCGGTGAAAATCATATCGCTTTTGTAAATGAAAACGTTCGTGATGTAACTTCTGAGAAAAAACTTATTACCCTTATTGAACTCTTAATGCAGTATCACACTTGTTACAAAAAAGTGACGTTTATTTCACTGTCAATTCGCACTAAATAAATAACTAATTTCATTTTTCATTTTTTACAGATCACAGTTGCCCCCTTTATAACATGGGTCTACAACACGAATTCTTAGAACACGACGAAAACATTACGATCGTTTTCGTGTAACACGTTAAAAGAGACTCGTACAGCACGATGAAATGAGACATATGTTCTGATATTATGACACCTTAGCATTCCTTTTGAATGGCAACACCAACCACCATTGCATTTTTACGGAGCGCAAATAAGTTTTGCCGCGATTATACCGCGCAGTCCGCACTCCAGGTGGAGTATAGCACAGGATCCGTACAACACGGATTCGTATAACACGGAGCATATCTACCGTGTTAGGGAATCTACTGTAGTTGCATAGTGTCAAATTCAATAGTTAAGAAAATTCTGGGTTGCCGTATTTAGTAATATTTCATCTCACCTTGGTGGCCGAAATGTATTAAAACCAAATATTCGAACTGTATCAAAAGTAAAATTTACTAAAAGCAAAATTTTTAATTTTGTATAAACCTCAGAACAACTTCGGAGTTTGCCATCTACGACGGTTTTTCATGACGTGACAACTGATGCTTGCGTACGGTGGCGTAGCCAAGGAGGAGATAGGGGGTCACAACCCCCCATGTGGAGTTTCTTGCCATACAAAATGTATATTCTTCACTCCTGTAACATTCCCATGAAAAATTTTTGGCTACTCCTGCTTGCATATAATTGATCTTTTTTTTTTTTTTTCATTTATCAGTGATCAATATACTTCAGGATCGGAATCTCCGCGGTAAAAAATGGTCTAAAAAATCTGACACCAGAAAAATCTGATTAACACAGTGGGGTTACACAAATACGCGCCGGACATATGCTCTTGCTTATATCCGGAGGAGCAAATACATTAGAGGTTATGTGCTGCTCCGGATAATCTGCCAGCAAAACAGCAAAAATGACGTAAAAAATGACATCCACACGCGAAGGAAATAAAATTAATGTAGAATTGCATGAAAACTTCGATTATTTTTAAAGTGCAAGTCTGTTACAGTTAGTTCTATTTATTTCACGTTTGGTGCGCTTTCCTTTTTTTCGAGTCTTAAAAGCTGTAGAAATGAGTGGTTTCACTTAATTGTTAAATTTAACAACTTAAGTGGCAACAATGGATTCCGTTGCTACGGAAATTATAGAAATGTTAAAAATAGAACATGAAATGAGTTATTCATGTTTACTTTGCTAGAACTGCCATACTGGCGAAATTAACGCCGCCAGTCGATGGCCAATAGCTCAAACCACAAATTAAACTTGACACTAAAGTCAATACGCAATACTTTGTTAGGCGGAATTTTAAAAAAAATATCTATGCATACGCTAGTGACATCGGCTCATCTCAATTGTGGAATGGAATTATAAATAAGTACAGAGCTGCACTACATTTGAATATTTTTCGCCAACTTTGCTAAGAAATGTACTAAAGTAGGAATCAACATACATTTCAATTCGTAAAACAAAAAATATATTAGACAGTATTAATTACGCCTTTCTAACAGCTTTTAGTAAAAGAAACTTCCGTAGCGCTGCTTTAACAAATAAGAATCAATTATTTATTACACACTACTTCGATCGCCAAATGCCAACATACACCATTTTGCAAGATATTTTTGTTTTCAGGGAATCATTCGAAGCATTGATTTAACAGCAATCACAATGGGAAATAGTTATCTATCATTTATATGGTTCCATCGCCAAAATTTAATGCAGGCATATTATTGATAAGTAGCAGTTATTTAAATTATTATTAACTATAACGGGTTTTAATCACCGTTAACTACCATGTACAAAATGCGAGAATTTCAATTTTCTGAAATTTGGCGGAATTCCTCTAACTTAAATCAGTTTACTTAATTTTTGGTGAAAATTCTATAAATCGTTTAAAATCGCCTTAATAACTGCATTATTTCTATATGAAAAATCGAAGTATAGCGCCGTAAAACTTACACTTGTTATTAAAAATACTATTTCGTTACGCTCTCAGTAATTTGCGCCAAGCCCAAAACTGTACAAATCGGTAGAACCTACTACTTTCTCAAAATCGCCAAATGAGCCATTTTTTTTTTCGGCCAAACTAAAAAATATACATATTAGTCTCGGAAATCTCTCAATCCCTTATTCTTTTACACATAAAAAACATTGAATTCCTGCTCTGATTTCACATGAACGCAATATTTTAATTAAAAAATAACTTTGTAAATAATCTAAACAGATTTAAAAAATTATTATTCTTTTATTTTTACTGCAGGAGTCTAAATAATTTAATAAAATAGCCAAACATGGCAACCTCGATGCTTTTTCTCACATTTTCACTACAGGGGTTGCAATCGCGGAATTGCGAAGAGCAAAAATTAGTGTTTTTGACGGGGTTTTTTATCAATATCTCTTAAAATAATTCGAATTTCGAAATTTAAATTAGCGGAGGTTCTTTCTCGAAATTTTCCGAATTCGTGGATACCTCGGTCGAAACTCAACTCCCAGCCGCTTAGGAGATGATGTTACACACACACACACACACACACACACACACACACACACACACACACACACACACACACACACACACACACAGACGCGCACAGATTTTAATAGTATAGATTTTTTTATTTATTAAACAGATAAAATTTCCTGCTTTGATTAATTTTTTTAAAATAAAAATGTGTATTTTATGTTAGTAGTTAAATGTAGTAATTTTTCAATGGCACAGAAAAAAAAAATGTTTTTAAAGTATTAATACGAGTCTGCTCCATATGCAAGACAATAGTTTATTATTAACTTAATTAAAAATAAAAATAATTTGATGAATATTTTAATTACATGAAGATAAATTATATTATGTGTAACTTTACAGTTTTAATTTTTTGAATAACTTAAGATTTTTAAAAGTAATTTTAAAGTAGGAGTTTCTAATTTTAAATTAAGAAATTTAAAATGACTGTAAAATAACGTTAATTGTCACTATCATTTGTGAGCTTGGATATGAAATAACGTTTAAAAGTCTAATATGTAAATCAATTAAATTAAATGGATTTTATCTGATAATACTTGATCAACAAATATCATTTGTCCTAAATGTATTCCAAAACATTCTCAATGGAATTAAAATGTTAACGCGTACTTGGAGCTTAATTACTTATTTTTCAATATTTATCTTTCTTCTGAAACGCTTTTTTTTTCTCTGTGATGCGTGTTTATAAAAAAAATAATAATAATTTCTCACAAAGATTCTTAAAGAAATATTCATGTTAAATATTTCTATATAGTTTAATGTTTGATATATCT
Organism: Cheiracanthium punctorium; assembly: GCA_038373885.1. Lineage (NCBI taxonomy): Eukaryota > Metazoa > Arthropoda > Arachnida > Araneae > Cheiracanthiidae > Cheiracanthium > Cheiracanthium punctorium. Next base: position 166,387 of record JAWZYV010012872.1, read on the forward strand.
TTGATACCAGTAATCAATTTTATTTATTTGTGGCTTTGTGCGTGTTGGTGTGGAAGGATGGGGGATTAATATGCTTCATGATTTGGAATAATAACAATTACTGATATAAATTTTATGAGAAATTTTTCCTCTGGAAAAATATTTTCAAAAGTTTCGTGCAGGATTAAAAGTTCTGCCGACAATTTGAAAAAAAGTAATATAAAAAAAATACTGGATAAAATTAATAAAAATTAGGTTGTTTTGAGTGGTTACGGAAAAATCTATTTTGAGAAAAATTCATTTAGTAACATGGTTGTCTAGTTGAAACAGGTGTCATTGTCTTCTTTTTAAAATGCTTATTTAAAAAATTATCTAACTTTCAGATTTATGCTTATTCCCCTTGGGTGATTTAATTAACTTTTTATAATATTACTTTTTTTTATTATGGGGTGTCCAACTTGTGATTTTCCAGAGTCATGGTAATTTATCACTGTTCAATTTTTAATCTTTTACCTTTATTTATTTTTATGTGTACAACATTTTTACTCTTTCCTATTTCAAACAATTTTTTTATGTATATTCTCCAATTGATTTGAAACAATAACAGTGGCCGAGTGCTTAAGACCATGAAAGTAGTAGATGGCCAAAGTGTAGAGATCTAGGGTTCTGGGATACCACGTGGCTGTCGATCTAACGGTCTAGAGTTTTGGGTGATTTTCTACAGTTGTAACGTGATTATGCTCTAGAACGCCTTCAAAAGTCCACCACCTAAAGCATAATCCCCAGGGACTGATTTACGGCAGAGCATTCGGGGCACGTGCCCTGGACCCCTCCGATTTCTAGGGGGCCCCTAAAACCTCCTTTTATGTAATCATAATAACTACTAAAATTATCTCTCAAGAGTAAAATTTCTGATTACTTACTTCATTTCATCACAAATATTAAAAATTTTTTATTTAATGAAAATTGTAATGATAAAAAGTATCCATTTTTTATGCAAATTCGATAGAACACCTATGCATGCTCCTCGTCTTATCGTTTCTAAAGTGTGTGATGACTGCAAATATCCATAAAACATTTCAAAACTGAAAAATTCATAAAAGTGGTATTTGTTGTGACATTTTACTGATTTGTAAATGTTTACTTATGGTTAACTTAGGAATGATAATGGTTTTAATTTAATTAAGTAATATTCTGCAAATTTTTTTTCTGCAGGGGGCCCCCAAAAGTGACTGTGCCCTGGGCCCCCAAGTGTGTAGATCGGTCCCTGATAATCCCCTTTAGATATATAACTCTCGTGTAGCTTTGCCTTAATCAATAACCTAGTCTCGTAGCAATAACATTATTGTAACAATAAACTCGTATTTTTACTCTGAAAAGGTATTTGCAAAGACTTAGATACCGGGAGACCGGGATAGGCCAAACCGGGGAGAGAGTGGTACTCAGAGACCGGCATGGCCAAAGCTGGCCCCGGATCCAGGCCCTTGGTCTTAAGGGAAGCCTAGTCTCATTCTCCACTCAACCTGAATAAGTGATGATCCGAATAATTTTAATCGTCAAATGTTATTTCCAGACACATTCTCAGAAAATTATCTGAAATGAAAAGACGAAATTTCGATTAAAAATTAATTTTATTATGGATTGTGCTTTTTTTGAATACATGTATCTGCAATGAATTCAATAAAAACCTCGCAGTTGGGGCCAGAGCCGAAGGTAGGGGCTGACGAGGTTTGCCCCCCCCCCGGGATGCAAGCGGAAAAAGTGGCGCACACTCAGCTAGAACACGAGAAGTTTAAATATAATTTTACTGTTTTTGTTTTTCATTTTTTTAAAAGCACTTTTGTAGGGGAGGATAGATAGAATCTTAGAAAAGTACAATGATTTAGGGTTGGGGGGGGGGGGGTGTTGAATAGTTATTAAGTTGTTCAAAGTGTACGGGGCCCAGTTTTAACGAATTTCATAGATGGGGGCCCATATTGGTCATAGATCGGGCCCTGCCTAGTTATCTGCCTCTTTGGGGCCTACATTTGCATAAGGGTACAGGGCCTCAAGAAGTCTTCAGACGACCCTCGTCATTCGGAATGACCCCCCCTAAACTGACAGTCTGGAACCGCCCCTGTAACAACCATGTGCTTAAGTTGGGCTTCGAAACTGGAGGGGGGGGGCAAAAGTCATTTTAAATGAAAGTCCATATATGCGTGTCCCCCCCTCCCCACACACACAAACACACACACACACACATATATATATATATGTATATATATAAACTATAAATTCGGTCTTCGAACCTCGTCAGGGGACCCTGAACCCCCCTAATGTTTTAGTTTCATTATTGCCATATTAAAACGATATTAATTGACTATGTCATTTTATCTCTCACCCCTTTTCCTTTTTCTTTTATTCTTCCTTTACATTTTTTTCATCGACTGGAAGTTTTTCTGATGTTTCCTCGCAATTGCAAACGTGGGTCGATGATAACTGAAGTAACTTATATAATTTTTAGTATCTATCTTAACACACCAAAATTTTTCCTTTTCGTTATTTGATACTAGCTGCGTGCCCGTTCTCCGCACGGTAGGGAACGAAACTTTTTCTTACATGTATAGTTCGAATTGATTCCAGAGATTTGGAATCTAAAAATAAGCAAAATGATTTGACTCTTCGCGTAAAGTTACTCATTACTTATTCGTAAAGTTAGTATAAGTACTGACCTGTGACCATTGTTGTAACGATCAGAAACGATCATTGTGTAACGATTCATTGTTTAACGATCAGAAAAGAAAAGCGTGACGGTTTTCAGTGAAAATTCCTAATTTTCAAAATGTCTCTTCTACATCATACTCTTTTTTAGATTTAAGTTATGCCATTAATACCTTAGATACTACATGAAGGAGAACCGTTTTATTTTATAATTAAATAGTTGTGTACCCGCTCTTTGCATGGCAAGAGAAGAACATTTTCCTAAAATGTGATCATAACTACTTGTGACAAAACAGAATCTCCAAGAAAAAAGAAAGTTCTGTTACAGTGTTTTCTGTTGAAACTACCGCGTGATATATTAACGCGACGTAGAATTACTTAATGTTTTGTTACCTGTGATGTAATACGGCTGTTAAAAAATGAATAGAAGACTTAGTTTCACAAAATATTTATTAATGCGGTTTATTGTGGTTTGATCAATATTGCCTTATCATATCTACTTATTATTAATTATACTATCTTTTACTGATGCCAATACAATATACTGTCGTTTTGCAACCGTTAATGCTTAATTTAAAGAAACGGTTTAGAT